>VDFB02108571.1:0-66769 GCA_007258455.2 Sequoia sempervirens
AAAATGGACCAAATCAAAGAAAGAGATTATTCAAGACAAGATGCAAATGTGAAGGGAAGGCTTGCAATATCAACATAGATAGTGGAAGTATGGAAAACCTTGTATTTGAAGAAATGGTGAGAAAATTGAAGCTAGAGAGGAAGATGCACCTAAACCCATATCAGATAGCATGGGTACAAGACAATCAAAAGCTTTTGGTCAACAAACAATGCTTGGTAAAATTTAAAATAGGAGGTTATTTTGATGAAATATTATGTGATATAATTCCTATGTATGCATTTCATATTTTGTTAGGAAGGCCTTGGCAGTATGATAGGAAGGTAAAGCATGATGGTTGTGCTAATACATATCCAATAACTAAAGAAGGATTGAAACATAAGTCGAAACCTTTGAAAGAATATTTGGTTCAATTTTATGGTAATACAAGAGTTTTTTAGTGGATGCAAGGAAATTCTTGGATAGTATGATACATAAGAAAGTTTTCTTTGCTTTGATTCCTAAAACTAAAAATGAAAATGCGGAAGATGTTCATGTGGAGATTGCAAATTTCTTACAAGAGTTTAAAGATATTATTTTGAATAATGTGTCAAAAGGACTTCCACCAATGAGGAAGATCAGTCATCAAATTAACTTAATACTAGGGATGAGTTTGCTAAATAAGGAAGCCCATATAATGTCACCTACAGAGAGTAAAGAGATCAATAGACAAGTTGCAGATTTGTTGAGGAAGGTTTTGATCAGAGAAAGTTTGAGTTCATGTGTAGTGCCTACTATTTTGGAACCAAAGAGAGGAGGAGAATGCAAAATTTTTGGATTCAAGAGTCATAAATAAGATTACCATCAAATATAGATTTCCATTACCTAGGATGGATGATATCATGGATTGTTTAAGTGGAGCAAAGTACTTCACCAAAATTTATTTGAAGAGTGAATACCATCAAATCTGAATCAGGGAAGGAGATGAATGGAAGACAACATTCAAGACTAAGAAAGGTTTGTATGAGTGGTTGGTCATACCATTTGGGCTAAGCAAGATACCTAGTACATTTATGAGATTGATGAATGAGGTATTGAAATAGTTCTTGGGAAGATTTGTGATTGTTTACCTTGATGATATTTTCATCTTTAGTAAGACTCTAGAAGAAAATTTGATGCATGCTAGACTTTTTTTTTAGAAGCTTAAAGATGAAAATTTGTGGATTAAATAAAAAAATTGTAGCTTTTTGAAGAGGGAATTGGTACATTGTGCTTTGTTTTATCAAGAGAAGGCATCAAGATGGACCTAGAAAAGGTGACAGCTATTTTAGAATGGCCAACACCTAGAAGTGTAATAGAGGTGAGATCATTTCATGGATTGGAAAGTTTTTACAAAACGTTTATTAGAGGATTCAGTAATATATGTGCCCCACTAACTGAGACTATGAGAGGTGGTAAGAAGGATTTTAGGTGGACTATAGGGGCAACAAAAAGTTTTGATATTTTGAAGGAAAAAGTGATAGAGAAACCTATTCTAACACTTAGAGATTTCAGCAAGGTATTACAAGTTGACAGTGATGTAAGTGGTGATGTTATTGGGGCTACTTTAAGCCAGGAAGGTAAACCCATTGCTTACTTTAGGGAGTTCTTAAATGATGTTGAGAAAAATCATTCAGTTTATGATCAAGATTTTTATGATATTGTTTAAGCACTTAAGAAATGGAGACATTATCTCTTCCCTAAGGAGTTTGCTTAGTTTACTAATCATCAAGCACTTAAATATTTGAATAGTCAAGGGAAGTTGGATCAAAGGCATATGAAATGGGTAGAGTACTTACATATTTATACATTTTTTTTGAAATATAGAAGTGGGGAGTCTAACAAGGTTGCAAATGCTTTAAGTAGGAGACATAATTTGTGGATTAAAATGTAGGTTGAATTTGTTGGTTTTGATGAACTCAAGGAGTTGTATGAAGAGGATCCAAATTTTGGAGAAGCATAGAGGGCTTGTAAAGAACCTATTGTAGAAGATAGAATGAAGTGGTTGGATCATTTAATCCAAGGTGGTATGTTATTCATAGTTAATAAGTTGTGTATTCCTAGAAGTTCTATGAGACTTAATTTGGTTAAAGAAAAACATAGTGGAGGACTTGTAGAACATTTTGGTTTGATAAGACTATAACACTTGTTGGAGAGATTTATTATTGGCCTCAATTTCAGAAATATGTAATTAAATATGTACAAGGTTGCAAGATATGTCAAGTTGCAAAAGGTGTTAGTCAAAATACTAGGTTATATCAGCCATTGCCTATACCTAAGAGGCCATGGGAGGAGATTAGTATGGATTTTGTTCTTGGTTTTCCAAGGAAAAAAAGGGGTCATGATTGCATATTTGTAGTGGTAGATATATTTTCCAATATGGCTCACTTTATTCTATGTAACAAAACTAATGATGTTGTACATGTTCCAAAATTCTTTTTTAGGGAAGTAGTGTGCTTACATGGTCTACTGAAGAGCATTGTTTTAGATAGAGACACAAATTTTTTGGGGTAATTTTGGAGGACCTTATGGAAGAATCTAAGGACTAATGTGAAGTTTTTCTCATCCTACCATCCTCAAACAAATGGACAAACAAAGTTGGTAAATAGGAGATTGGGAAATTTGTTGAGGTGTCTAGTTGGAGACAAGCCAACAGGGTGAGATTTGATTGTACCTATAAAAAAAAATTATTTAACAACTCGGTGAATAGAATTATAGGTAAATATCCATTCCAAATAGTTTATATAAACATCCCAATATTTGTTTCAGATTTGAAAAGGATTGACAATGTTGAAAATAAAAGT
Source organism: Sequoia sempervirens (assembly GCA_007258455.2). Classification (NCBI taxonomy): domain Eukaryota; kingdom Viridiplantae; phylum Streptophyta; class Pinopsida; order Cupressales; family Cupressaceae; genus Sequoia; species Sequoia sempervirens. Next base: position 2,820 of record VDFB02108571.1, read on the forward strand.
GCAGACGCAAAGGAGTGTGTTGATCACATGAACAACATACATGAACAGGTAAGAAAGCACATCAATAAAATGAATTTTCAATATAGTCTAAGGCTTATTTGAAGAGTAAAGAGTTTTAGGTTGGTGATGAGGTAATGGTGCACTTGAGGAAAGAGAGGTTTCCAGTTGTTACTTACAACAAGCTAAAAATGAAGATGTTTGGGCCTTGCAAAATTGTTAGTAAGCATGATTTTGGTAATGCATATGAAGTAGATTTTCCAAGTGAACTTAATATTTCACCTATTTTTAATATTTTTGATCTAAAAAATTTTCACAAGGCTGAAAATGGTGAAGGTACAATAGGTGAATAGTTACATACACCAACACCTACTTCAGAGAAGGAGAAGATATAAATAATTCTTGATAATAGGGTGAGAAGAGCACAAGGAGGAAACAATATGTGGATTATTTGGTAAAATGGATTGGGAGGCCTATAGAAGACTCATATTGTTTAACTGAAACTAATATTATTCACCTTGGTTATCCTCTTGAGAAGTGACAAGGTCACTTTTCTTCTACCATAGGTGTCTGATGCAGGAGCATCCATGGATGGTTGGCAATCTTGCATCAACCAAAAAAAGAATTCAAATTTTGGAGTTTACATTTGCATTTCATATTGGTAGGATAATTTGAATAATTTTAGAATAATTTTATTTAATAAAATAAATTCCACTTTTTTATGCCATGTTGGCAAGTGGAGGTAGTGGGAGTGTAGGTGTCTTTTTGGAAAAATCTGAAAAAGAAAATTTGGGTGTGGGGTTTGTTGAGGAGTTACAAACTTGCATGAAAATAATTTATTGATTTTTCCTTAGTGGTGAGAAATCATTTCTAGGATTTGGGTGTAGCATTCCCAATTGGAGGGAATATTTTAATTTTTGAGTTTTGGAAAATCATGTTTTGCATGTTTTTGGTTTTCATTGTTCACTGCAAGTTTGGAAGGAGAGGGATTTGTGTGTGGAATTTCTCAGGAGGTTATTGAAGGATTTTGCTGCAGGTTGAAAGGGTTATTGCAGCCATGAAATATAGAAGAATCCATTGTTGAAATTTGAAGAGTTGCAGGTGATTGTTTGCAGGAGAAAAGTATAGATTTGGAGGTGCTCATGAAGCACATAGCTTAATTTTTTTTGTAGCTTCTTTTTTATTCATTTTCAGATTATGTAAAGGGCATATGTTACTGCCCGTCAGTAATTTGTTGACTGAAAATAACATTATAATCATATTTGCATAATGAGCAGACCTTTTGTTGCAAATTTCAGATGAACTTAAGAGACTTTGTTGCAGATTTTGCTTGCATTATTGGGATTGTTTGAGTGTGTGATTATAGAAAAGAGGGCTATTTGTGAATCTCTCTTTCATCATAAATTCTTGAGCATCGTAGAAACACTTGAGCAAAAATATCTCTTCCTCTCTTATATGCTCTAGAGTTTCATTTACACAACTCACCTTGTGGTTGTAGCCCTTCTCTACCATGTTTAGTGCCAGGTTTTTCCCATTATTGGCAACACAAACAAGTTGTTCCTTGATAAAATTTCCACATCCATTTCTCTTCTTCTATTGCCTTATTTTTGCTTTGATTTATTGATACTCTTCTAGGCTTTGAAACCAAATCAATAGGTATGTGACATGTCTTTGTTGTACCTAGGCATTATATGAATTAATAAGGAACATGATGGCAAGTGGAATTGGCTCTACACCTACTATAATATTTGATCGAATGTTTCTTTATCTTTTTCAAAAAAATCCATTTTATACATATCCTGCAATAATCACAACCCATGATGTGATGTTTCTTCAACATTTTCAAATAAATCCATTTTGAATATTTGATTTGAATAGTGTCTCTTTGATTTCTCAATTCCATTTTTTTAGTTGGTTTAATTGTTTATGTGCAGGGGTAGAACTAGCTATCAAAATTCACAAGAAGTTTAGCTTTATCAAGACAAAAAGAAAAAAGGTCATGATATGCCTATGTAAGAGATCTGTTGTTTTGGTCTTTATTAATCACCTTTGGGATTTTCAAGTTTGTGGTTTTCACTTTTACTTTCATGGCTAGGTCAAAATGATGTTGTCCCTATACAATGAACATATTGGGCCACCATGGTTAACACCCCTATTAGAGATGAGCTTCTCTATACCCTTTTATTATGTTTCCAGTAAAAGTGAGTGTAATATGTATTGTGTCAATTGTATGGGTCATGCATTGTGTTCTTATTCGTATTAATTTTTTTACTTGATAAATCATAATTTATATTATTATCTCATTTAATAAAAATATGATTTTCATATAACATAAAGGTTATTATACTTTAATCTCTGTTTCAAATGCAATCATCAAAGTAAATCCAAATTTAGCTAGTATTTTATGCAAAAAAATGGGATTTGAAAGCATGAATGTCCATTTTGGAGGCTAAAAGAAATTCCATAAGATATAGTTACAAGTGAGGAAACACAAACACAACACATAAATGCCTCCAAAAAATGGAGAATCATGGGACACCATAACTACATAATAAGGACAAAATGGATATCAAATATATAGATGAAATGTTATCTTATTTATATTTATCTATTTTTGTGAAACCATCATTGTAGATAGGTTGAGATGTTTTTATAAGTTTGGACAAAACATATGAATAATTTTTTTTCTTATTCATAGATTTTGGTTTTATTTTTATTTCATTATTTTTTTTAGATCCTAAATCCTAAATATTTCCTTAAATCAACTAAATTAAAAATAACCATTTAAGGAACAATGTCATTTTTGGTTTTAATTTTTATTATAGGTTTAGTTTTTCACCTTGATTCATCTAGATTATATTTTCAAATATTTATGCCAAATGGTTGTTTCACTCTATTGGTTTTGTAGAGGATATTATTTTAAATTCATATTTAATAGCTTCTATTACAAGCTTTAATGATGGAAAAAGTACTCCCTAACATGGCCTTGATTTAGTGTTGTAATATTTCTAACATATTTACACTAGGCCTTAGGCCCTTGTGAACTAAATGAGCTTATTGGTGCCTTATTTAGAGTGTTGTAAAGTGTAGTAACACACTTTCACACTTTTCTAGGGTCTTATTAAATAATTGGGCTTCTTTATGCTTTAATTGGCCTTATTTTGCATCCACAAGCCTTAATGCATCTTTTCGAGGATAATCCCGATATAAACCAACAACTAATCATAATTCAGGTGTTTTTAGTTTATGTGGACTATATTTAGTGATTTGAGACTCATATGCCGACTTGGGCATATGAGTCCTACCTAGGGTTTTGGGCCCCAATCTGGATTTCACACTTTTCTAAGCATTTTTGAAAATGTGTCCCATAATTAAGCATAATGGGACTTATACGCCACTTCTAGTGTATGAGTCCCATGTGGCCCAAAATTAAAATTAATTTAAATTATTGGAGGGATTTTATTCTCCTAGATTTGATGTTCGCTTGTAGTGTTGTACTTTTGGGAAATTAGGCATAAACATGTATAAATACAAGTTTCTTTCACTCATTTTCACCTAATCATTCATGAGATCAATCTAGCAAGTTGAATGAGCATTCTTATATCGAATTTGAGTTCATAAGTGAATTCAAGAGTTTACAAGAGCATTCAAGATTCCTCAAGAGATGATTATCAAGTGTTTTAGAGCATAATTCAAGTATCAAGCATCATGTCAAAGTCATCATGCATCATGGTTTTTTTTTAACTAACAATTGTGATGTAGGGTTTTATGATTCAAACAAGCATTCAATTCAAGATCTACCACATTCAAACAAGATTCAAAATCTACATCCATTGGATCCATTTCATGCATGTTTGTTGTAGTTTATTGCTAAGGTTTGGTGAGTTACAACATTACATTTTGCGCATTCATCATTCCTTCATCTTATTCCATTTCATTTCAATGTTTGATTACCAAAACAGGGTTTGACCAAGGAAAACCCCTTTCCACTAACAAAATAACATTTTTCCCTCTCTTTAATTTGTGATTTGTAGATCTAGGTTAAAGACACATTGAGAAGCAAGTTTGGAGAAAGTTGTCAAGTGTTCAAAGTTGTCAAAGTTGTCACCTTGCATTGAAGATCATTAGAGAACATCTACAAGCTACAAATTGAAATTTTAGATCCAGAAATCAGGTGGAAAGGACAATGCAGACATTGAAGAGCAGTTTCAAACTTTGAGTTTCTAGAAAAACCTAACTGGAATGATACACCAATTCTAGTGTATGAGTACTAGTTAGGTCAAATTTGTAGATTCTAGGAGTTTTAGTCACATCTCTGCCAGATTTTAGTTTCTACCTAGAAACCCTAATCTAGGACTAAATCACCTAGTCTGGTGTATGAGTCCCAGTCAACTTTAAAATCAGTGTTTTCAACATTTCAAGTCTTCATTCAGTCCTCTTTAGGTTTCTAGGTGCACACCTTTCATCTCTCAACTTTCTATTTTGATTTACATGCTTTTCTAGGTCATTTAGTGAAGTATTGCATCATATTAGGTTTAAGCATTAGGTCTTGCATTTCACTAGTCTTTCCAAGTCCTAGCTTATTGGTGAACCCCTCCTTAGTGTATAATCAAACCCTAGGACAACCCTATTACAAGATCTCTTTCTCCTTTGCATATCTTAGATTAAGATCTCTAGGGTTTCCCTTCAATGAAATGGAGTAAAATGTGTTGTTTTATGTCCTAAAACACAAGAGCAACCATTTTCCAAGTTTTCACAAGCTAAATGTAAATTTTTAAATTAATTATTAATGGGTTCATACATCAAGAAGAATAATTATAATCATGACCTTATTAGGGTCATTAACAAATTAAAATTTAGCTTATTCAATTCAATAAAACCTTTCCTTTGTTGACCCTTTCTTTCATAGATCAATGCATGTTGTTTTTGAAACCATCCTCTCAAACTAATTTTCCATCCATTTTTTTATAGAGTTCTAACAATCCCAAAATGTTGCATCCCATTTCTTTCTTAATATTACATCTTCATCATGAGAATACTATGGTACTGGCTCAGTCAAATTAGAACTTAGCCTCTTGGTAAAACATCAACATAGGGTGGATAGAAGATGTAAAGAGGCTATATTAAGAGCTACTTTTCTATATTTTATGGTAAGAAGCATCCTTAAATAATGAAATGGTTCAATTCCACTACTATGAAAAGGATCTCACAAGGATTATTGCTCCATGAAAAATCCAATCCTAAATAGAGTTGTGTTGATCAATTTAGCGCTTTAGTACTTTCTCAATTAAAGAATACTCAAATTGAGAAATTTTGGACAAATTTTGTGATGACGAGTCACAAATTTAAGATCTTTATTTAACATATATTCAATTATCATTTTTGAAATATTAAAACCATGTTTATTTAAACTAGCTTACAATAAAGTACTTGACATATTGGTTCATAATTTTTTATGAAAAATAAACAAGAGAACTATCATCGTAAATAATACCATTTTGTATTAAAGAAGGTACTCACGTAAATCTATCATTAAAAGGTGGGTCTATTTGATTAATATACATCATATAATATGTATCATCAACATAAACCAAAGTATGAGAAATATACTCTAACATAAAATACCATCATGCCCATGCAACTCAAATAATATTTTTTCTATTTTTCCCCATATTTTTTAATATTATTTTTTCTGATGTTTGCATATATTATTGTAAGGCCCTCAAATTATAATACTAACACTAATAATTTATATAAATTTATAGCAGTAACATTGATTCTGACCCTACCCCTAACTTTAAGTTAACTTTATTAAAAATATATAGTTCACTAATTATGATTAGATACCTCTGGGATCATCTACTTTTTTTAAAATTATGGGTGAGGATTCTTTGGGTGGTGAGCTATGTTTTGAGGTGGAAAATTTGAATAAGTTTCGGGTGGGAAAGGTTATGTTGGTTTAGGTTGGTAGTATTATTGGTGTTTTTGTTGGGGGTAAGGTTTCAGACAGCAGTGGTGTTGTTGAAGTCCAATTTGGTGGGTCCTATCATGCGGGTTCCAATGTCCAAGTGCCTAGTAGTCTGGAATCTTCTCATGTTGGGAATCCCTCTTTTTGTGAGGGGCCACAAAGGCTCAACTTTTGTCGAGTAGTATGTCATCTAATACCTCTTCTGAGGCTTCAGTTGTTGATGGTGGTTAGATTTTTCAACATGGTTTAGGGGGTCCTTTTGATTGTTGTAAGTGGTCAACTCTGTTGGTGTAATTAACTATTTAATTACATCTTCATAAGTTTACTTAGGCAATCTTTAATTCCTAAGTTATAAGATCTTATCTTTATCTTATCGAGCTATCTTGTTGCTCAAGATAAGATTTGGTTGTTGCTTCTTTGCTTTTATAAGCAAGCCTCATCTTGTACATTTGTATCAATTTCAATCATTAATCAATCTTGCATTGTGAAGCAAACATTCTCGCCATTATCTCTCTTGTAGAAGTATTTTCGTCTAGCAACAACAAATTCCTGAAATCTAACATGTTGTCACATCGATTGTCTATGCTTGGTGCGCTGGTTTGATCTTTGTTGTCAAATCCACATCGACATTTATGCCATTGTCGTGCTTGGTAGTTTCATCGGTAGTCACATTTATCCGCAGATCTGGTCTCGTCATCCTAAATCCCGGTCGATCTAATTGCATTGGTCACTACAGATCGTTCATCTCTGTAGCTGCATTCATTTTTCTGCGTCAGATAGTACTTGGTTGGTTGGCGTACCTTACCTCCATCCATCAGACTGTGCTCCTCCGTCGGCATTGGTCACCTCACTATACATCTCGTCGTCGGTTTCTTCATTGGCATCGGTCAAATCACCGGCCTTCATACTCGGGTCTGCACACTGTCCCATCATTTTCTATCGGATTTGTCAGCCTGGGTACTATTGTTATTTGTCGGTGGGTACCTTGCATATTTCCCTCACTGGTCAAATCGCGTCCATCCCTGCATTGGCATATTCCGATCTCTAGTGGTCAGATCACATCGCAGGCTTATGGTCCAAGCTCTATTGGCGGGCACGAATCACCTGCGACTTGTCACATCGGCGGTATATCCTCCTAAGATCCCGTCTGCATCTCCTTCCACGGGGCACTGTCTATAGAGACGACAATTTGCACCGATGGGAACGATGGGCATACATACCTGCTGCTAACCATTCATCAGTGCTGTACGCGTACCATATTCCATACATACCTGCTGCCCACCGTTCGTCAGTGCTGTACGCGTACCATATTCCGTGCATGCCTACTACTATTAAATCAATCAAACCAAAGTTTCGCTACTCTTACAAAGCCTTATATTTAGGGTTGTAAAAAAAAATATTAAAGCAAGTCATTATTACAATTTAATAATGGCTGATAATGTCTGATTTTCCAATTATTTTGTTGTATGATTATGCTCTACTGTAAGATTCAGTCTAATTGTATGCAAGTTTTTTTGTAGGCGTGTTATTCTGGTTATGCATTTTATTATAATGATGGTTGGTAATCTCAAAAGTTACCTTTACTTTTCATGTAGGAGAGTTAATTTGAGATGGATTTAGTGTTTAAATTTTTTTGATCGTGTTAATTCCAAGAACCTTTGTTCGAGATGCAGAGATTAGATTGGAAATTAACATCCATTATTTTATTATTTTTAATTATTTTTGAAATTTGAGAGAATTATTATTTTTGAAATTTCATTATTAATTTTAGAGAATTCTTTTTTATTAGATTGTAGTTTGATGAATTAAAATGTTAGTTATTTTTACCTAACTTCATAGTGATGAAATTGTTAGTTAATTTTAGAGAGAGTCTTCTTATCTATAAATATCAAAACATAGGGTGATACGTACATGATTAACATAAGTTTGGCTTTGTTTACAACAATTTTAAACTTGTGATTAATTTAAACTATTTAAATATTGAACAAGTTTCTTTTATATTAAAATATTAGATGTAAATAATATTAATATATAATATTTAAGTGCTTTAATGAGTTAAAATCATATAATAATTATGTATGTATGTTATGTAAATTGATATTAAATTAATTTAATGAATGAGAATAATTAAAATATATATTAAATTAATTTAATTAAAGAGAATAATTAAAAAATTAAAATTATGATAGTCATAGAATATGACAATTTCTTATTAAAAAAATTATATAAAAAAATAAAAAATCCTTAAAATTCAATTAAAATAAAATTATAAGTGCTCATCATAAACAAGTTTAGCCATAGAAAAGTTAGTTATTTTTACCATCACTTCATGGTGATGAAAATGTTAGTTAATTTTAGAGAAATTTTCTTGCCGAGAAAACATATAGTGATCAGTATATATGATTAAAATAAGTTATGCTTTATTTTAAATAATTTTAAACCTATGATTAATTTAAGTTATTTTATTATTAAACAAGTTGCTTTTAAATTAAAATAAGCCATTACTTTTAATTTTTTTTAATATAAGTAAAATGGTGAAATTTGTATACCTTTACCATATAAAATAATTTAAATAAAAAAAAACAAAAAATCAGATTCAATTAAAAAAAAATTGTAAGTGTTCATCATAAACAAGTTTACCATACAAAAGTTAAATAGATTAGTTTTTAACTAGATGGTAGTTTGATGAATCAAAAAATTAGTTATGTTTACCATCACTTCATCATGATGAAAATGTTAGTTAATTTTAGAGAAATTTTCCTTTCCTATAAATATGAGAAAACATATAGTGATAAGTATATGATTAAAATGAGTGATATTGTAAATGAAACTTCAAGATAGATAAAATTGAATAGGCACCTTGAGAGACTTTTTTGAAACGGAGCATGAAGGCGTTTTTGGGAGCCTGCTGCGGGCGAGCTAGGGCACCCGTGCCCTAGCTTCTTCTGTTCGTTTTCCAGGCGCCTGTGAGGGGGACGGGTTTTGGTGTGGTGCGGGTTGAGGCCAGGGGTGGCCATTTTCTGCTTTCCTTTTGTCTGTGCGCTGGTTTACTTCAGAGCTGCTTGGTGTTGACTGTTAGGCGCGTGATTCAGGTGCGGGGTGACTCTTGGCCTGCGTTTTCTACCTCCTTTGCTGGCTGGGTGTAGCTCTATTTGCTTCCCTGTGCTGGGTGGTGTTCCTTGGGGTTTTTTCTCTTGCATGTAAATTGCAGTGGGCTGGTATTGGTTTGGGGTTTTGTCTGGTGCTTTGGTGGGTGGTTTCAATGGCATTGAATGCATCGACTGGTGAGGTGAGGGGAGATGATGCTATGACGGAGACTGGTGATGGGGCTTCCTTTGGAGAGGGTAGGACAAAATCGAATACCTTTAAAATGCATAAGGTAAATGGATGTTTGGAGAGGGTGCAAGTTCGTCCTGTGTTGGTGATTCAATCAGAGGCAGTAGCTGAGGATCTGGAGTACTACAGTAATCATGTTTTGATTTGTAAGTTTATGGGGTTGAAGGTTTCACTCTCTTTCTTGGTCACTTGGATCCGCAAGACATGGTCTCCGGAGGGTGACTTTGATGTCTTGTTGGCTGCAAATAATTTCTTTCTGGTTGACTTCTCGTGCATTTTAGATCGAAATAAGGCATTTGAAGGGGGGCCTTATTTTTATAACCAAGTAGGTCTTTTCATAAAACCATGGCATGCAGGCTTTAATTCGGCAAAAGAGTTGCCTTCGAGGGTCCTGGTTTGGGTCTGCCTTCCTCGACTGCCACTTGAATGTTGGAGAACTGATATTTTACAATTGATTGCTTTATTACTAGGTAAGCCTATTGGTCCCTCTCAACATAGTTTGGATAAGAGAATCTTTACTTATGCGAGGGTTTGTGTCGAGATTGATCTAAGTCAGCCTCTGCCTAATTCTATTGATTTGACTGTTGGCTCTAATTCCCTGACCCAGCCATTGGATTATGAAATGTTGCCTTTTCGGTGTCGGCTATGTCATGAATATGGACACCTATTGCGGAGGTGTCCTCGGGCTTTTAGTACAGGAGGTAAAATTAATGCAGATACCCAACCTAATACGAGGGTGGAAAAGGGTAAGGTTCCAGAGCAGGGTTTGGACATGGATAAAGAAGGTTTTGTTCCTGTTAAACCTCGCAATCGAGGTCGAGGCCAAAAGAGGCCTTTTCAAGATAGACAGGATGGGGAAACTTTCAATAAATTTGAGGCTTTGGATGGGTTAGTTCAGGAGGAAGGGTTTACAGCTGACATGCAAATGGCGGATGGTTGTGGTTCTAAAGAGTCGGTTGAGGTACAGCCTTTGGTGGTCCCTGGTGTGGATCAGCTTGGTGCCCAGGATCCTCTGATGGGGCTCGGTCTAGCTCCTTCCGCCCTAGCTATGGGTGAGGGGGATGGGGTGGTTGGTGATTCTGGTGGCCCCTCTGGTGCTGGTAAGGTCTACTCGGAGGCTCGGGATAGCCCTGATTTAGGTAAGCTTAAACCTTCTTCTTCTATCTTGGGTGTGCAACAAAAATATTTTAAGAAAGGGATTCCAGAGAAATCAGTGAAGGTTGGCCACAAAAAGGACCAAGAAAAGGTGAAGCTTGCTGGTGAGACATTGGTTGAGGCTTGTTCGGTGAAGACTATTGATGCTCACTTTTCCCAACCCCAACGATGATAGTTCTTTCTTGGAATGTGAGGGGTATGAATAGCATCCCTCGACAAAAGGCTATTCGAGATTTGATTCACATTCATTCTCCGGATGTGATTTTCTTGCAAGAAACTAAGTTATCAGTGGATAGTTTGTTAAGTGTGGCTCCTAAGATTTGGGGTCGTGGCCAATGTCAAGGTGTGGGTGCTTCTGGTAATTCTGGTGGAGTGGCTTGTTTCTGGGATCCCTGAAAGGTTAGTCCTCTTTGGTGGATCTCCTGTAAGAGCTCAATTTCATGTGTTGCTTCTCATTTAGAGTCAGGGGAGAAAGTTATTCTCTCTAATATTTATGCTCTGACTGATTTCCAAGGTAAAGCACAACTGTGGGATCATGTTAGACATGTGAGGTTTTTGGATCCTTACCTGCCTTGGATCCTGGCTGGCGATTTTAATGCTGTCATTTCTTTAGAAGAGAAGAGAGGAGGTAGTGCTCATTTGGAGCCTTCCTCTAGGCTCTTGCAGGATAATATGGCTCTTTTGAGGTTAGTTGATGTCAAACCAACCAATGGAGTCTTCACATGGAATAATAGGAGAATTGGAGATGCTGCTATCTCTGAAAGACTAGATAGATTTTTGGTGTCTAGTTTTTGGATGGGGGATAGGTGGATGATTAGTTCTGAAATATTGGATTGTCGTGGCTCCGACCATTGGCCTATTAAGCTTGTGGTTGTTGTGCCTCAACGATGTGTTAGACAGACTTTCAAGTTCCAACTTATGTGGCTCCGGGATGAGTCTCTTCATGATATGATTTCTGGCTGGTGGGATCTTGGGAAGCCAGCTTATGGCACTGCTATGTATTCATTCTCAAAGAGGTTACAGTACGTCAAATACAAGTTGAAAAGATGGAATAGGCAACATTTTGGTAATTTGTTTCATGAAAAACAAAAGGCTCAGGATAATTTGGACTTAATCACCAGGCAGATTCGTGATCAAGGCCCTACTTGAAGGATTAGGTTTATGATTACTTTTGTGGCGGTGAGAGGTGGAGAGAAGAAATTTTTGGAAACAAAGTCTAGTATTGGATAACTGGACTGGTGATGAAGATATTTTCTAACTCAGTTAAAATAAAACAAGATGATATTATTCTTCTTATGTTGTCTAATGGAAATTTGTCCTCTACAACTTCTGTCTGAGATATAGATAATATTTCTCTTCGGTCTTCCTACAGTTTACCTCCAGCTGAGGAGGCTGAAACAAGGATTTTGAATTGTATCCCGCAGCTAGTGTCTAATGAAATGAATGAATCACTGCTTTCTCCTATTACCTTGTTGGAGCTTGAGAACGTTGTGTTTCATATGAAGAAAGGTAAAGCTTTGGGGCCTGATGGATTCCCTATTGAGTTTTTTCAAGAGTTTTGGGAGGTGGTTAAGTTGGACCTCTTAGAGGTTGTTAAGGAATCTTTCATGAATAAACAAATGTTGAAGTCTCTGAATGCAACTTTTTTAGCTCTCATTCCAAAGAAGGAGGGGGCTAATTCTTTGGATCTTTTTCGGCCTATTGCATTATGTAATGTTGTTTATAAGACTCTTCTAATGTGGGCCATCCATTACTCTGGAATCCTCGAAAAATCTATGTTTATCAAGTTGGACATGGCAAAAGCGTATGATCGCATTAAATGGAGCTTTTTATTCAAGATTCTTGGAGCTTTTGGCTTTGCTAGTGATTGGATTGAATGGGTTAGGAGTTGTGTTACTTCTTCCTCCTTCTCAGTGCTTCTCAATGGTGAGCTCACTGAGTTGTTTGGTGCTTCTAGAGGCCTTAGACAAGGAGATCCCTTGTTGCCCTACTTATTCATCCTTCTTGCGGAAGGATTGGGAAGGCTTATTTGTGCTCAGGTTGCAAGTGGCTTGATTCGGGGCTGGAATTAGAGTAGTCTTCCTGGGATCATCCCCAGTTTGGTGATGATCTTGGTCGTTAAATTTGGGGTTGAGGAGGCTTTGAACTGGCGCAATGTTTTGGACAGCTACTTGGCGGCCTCTGGGCAGCGCATTAATGAGGGTAAGTCTCTCATTTACTTCTTTCATACTCCTAAGAGTATCCAAAGGAGATTAGCAGGTATTCTTCGTTTCCAGATTGGTTCACTTCCTTTTCTCTATCTTGGAATCCCTCTTGCCATTCGTTCTCTCCCAAAAAGGTTTTGGCAAGAGACCCTTGACAAGTTTCAAAGTTTGGTCAGCCATTGGACTTGTAGGTGGCTTTCCTCAGCTGGTAGAGTGACTCTTCTTAAGTCTGTGATCCAGGCTCTCCCTCTTTATAAGTGCTTTGTTCTTTCTACTCCTTCAAGTTTTATCCAAGATTTTGAGAGACTGTCTCGTCAATTCCTATGGTCTGGTAATCTCCTTCATAGAAAGTGGAGCTTGGTGAAATGGGATGTTTTTTGTAGGCCGAAGCATGAAGGGGGTCTTGTTTTACGACGAACTGATTTGAATGGGCAGGCCTTGGTTGCTAAGCTGTATTGGCGTTGGTGTTCTCAACAGCATATGTGGTGGGCTAAAATTCTTACCCTCAAATATTTGGGTGCGGTGGAAAGCACAGAGGTTGTAAGATTCAGTCTGGAGGGGAAAGGTTCTATGATCTGGAGTACCCTCAAACGGGGTGCCAAGCTTGTGAAACAGGGCCTTTTTTGGATTTGTAATGGGGGTCAGGAAGCTCTCTTCTGGCATGACTCTTGGGATGGTCATCCCCCTATTTTGTCTTCTCATCCCCAACTTCAGGACTTGTGCCAGATTTTTGAGGAGGCGAGTTGGTGTCATGTGGCTGACTTCAAATCTCAACATTCCTTGAGTCAGATTACTATATCCAGGTGGAAGGATCCTCAGGATTGGCCTCCTGGTGGGGCTTTGGAGGATCGTCAAATGCTTGCTAAAATTCTTGCAGATCACACCTGCAACTCTCTTCTTGAGAGGGATGTTCTTACTTGGGGTCCTGATTTGTGAGGTAAATTTTCGGTTGCCTCTGGTTATTAGGTTTTGGATAAACAGGCCTTTGGGAGCTCTGAGGTTCCTTGGTGGAAGCATGTTTGGAATAAATTTGCTTGGCCTAAGTGTAATTTTTTCTCTTGGCTTGTTGTCCAAGGTAAGTGTCTTACTTGGGACAATCTTTGGAAACGGGGGTTCCAGGGCCCTTCCATGTGTGTTTTGTGTGGTCAGCATGAAGAATGCCTCTCACATCTCTTTTTTCAGTGTTCCTTTGCTAAGGATATTTGGCATCACTGGTGGAATATCTGGAGTTTACCGTGTTGCCATGTCTCTGCCTTGGATGATTTTTGGAGGAGACAGGGATCATCTCCTGCCAAAACCTCTTTTCTGAAAATTGCTTGGAGCATTGGTCCTAGTTTGATTGTTTGGCATCTCTGGTTGGAGCGCAACAGACATATTTTCTTGGATAAAAAATTGGTCCTTGAGCAACTTTGGAGGCAGATTCTTGGGGCTTTGCAGGAGTCTTTGTTTGCAAAGTGTGATTTGTCGGTGCCAGTTGATCCTGGGGACTTGGGTGTTGTTAATTCCCTGGGTCTTGTTGCTGGGGATAGGAGAAATTTGGGCAGTGTGCATTGTAGATGTGGGCGTGAGAGGGTGGTTCGCGATGGCTCCTGGTGTCCACCTACTCTTGGGGAGCTAAAAATCAATACGGATGGGTCTTCTAGGGGTAATCCTAGGCATGCAGGAGTTGGTGGTATTGGTAGAGACAGCTTGGGAGTGGTGGTGTTTTTCTTTTCCATGTATCGTGGTTTGCATACCAATAATCTTATGGAGGCTAGTGCTATCCTTATGGCGATTGAGCAGGTGGTTGGCCTTGGGTGGCGGCGGATTGTTTGTGAGTCTGATTCTCAGGTGGTTATTGATATGTTGAATAAGCGGCAGTTGGAGGATATGAATTGGCAGCTTGTTATGGTTGTCAAGCAGATTATTTCTATGTGCTCTTCTCTGGAGTCCATTGTTTTTCGCCATATTCCGCGGGAGTGGAATAGGGTGGCTGATGGTTTGGCTAGATGGGCGTCGGAGAAGACAGATTCTTGGTATGTGGATGGTTGGGGCAATCTTCCTAATGACATGGCCCCTGATCTTGAGGAGTGGGTTGCGGAGGATATGAGATGCTTCTTGGGTGTGAATTAATTCTTGTTTTGTTGGGCCCCTTGTGGCTTCTTTCTTCTGACTTTGTAATGCTATTCTGATTTAATAAAGTTTTTACCCTCTTTTTTTTTTTTTTTTTTTAAAAAGTATATGATTAAAATAAATTATGCTTTCTTTAACATAATTTTAAACCTTTTAATTTTAATTTTAATTTTAAATCATAATTTTAATTTTTTTAGTATAAGTCTAATGGTGAAATTTGTATACCTTTACCATTTTTAATGTTTAGTGCTTATTTTAAAATCCTTATTTGCCTCTATAATGATATTATATTCAATCCTCTAAACTAATTATGCCAAGAAACATTTGGCACTTGTATATGAGCGTTAGTTATAAAAACAATTTTAAACATATGATTAATTTAAATTATTTTACTCTTGAACACTTGTTGCTTTAAAATTAAAATAAGTCATTGCATTAATTTATTTACTATAAGTGTAAGGGTGAAATGTGTCCTTTTCCATTTTTTTTAGTTTAGTGTTTATTTTTAAATTCTACTTTGTCTTGGATAATGGAATTATATTCAATCCTTCAAACTAATTATGTCAAGAAACATTTTGTCTTAATGCACTTATATTCAATCCTCTAAACTAATTATGTCAAGAAGCATTATGTCTTAATGAAATTATATTCAATCCTCTAAATTAATTATTTGAAGAAAAATTATGTACTTGTATATGGGTGTTAGGGTTCAAGTTAGTTTTCAATTAAGTTTAGGGTTCAATGAGGGTTAGAATTCAATTAGGTTTCAGGGTTAGGGTTAGATTTCAATTAGGTTAGGGTTATGGTAAAGTTCACTATTAAGATTAGGGCTAGAGGTTCAATTAGGGTAATAATTTAATGAGGGTTAGGGCTCAATTATGCTTACTATTACGATTAAGGTTAGGGTTCAATTAGGGTTAAAGTTAAGTTAGAGTTCAATTAGTGTTATGATTCAATTAAGGTTATAATTTAATTAAGGTCAGAGTTTAATTATGGTAATAGTAAAGGTTAGAGTTATAATTCAATCAGGGAACTAAACATGGAATGAGGGTTAGAATTAGAATTAAGGTTAGATTTAAGGCTAAGATTAAAAGTCAGTTAGGGTTACGATTCAATTAGAATTAGGGTTCTAAGATGAATCTTGGGGTCAATATTAGGTTGAAGGTTGGTGTTAGGGTTAGGGTTAAATTATGGTTATAATTTTAAAATAAATCTTGGGATAAATATTAGGGTTAGGGTTCAATTAGATTTTGAGTTATAGTTTGTGTTTAATTAGGTTTACATTTCAATTATGGTTAGGGTTAGGACATGGTTCAATTAGGGTTAAGGTTGAGGTTTGGGTGATAGGATAAAGATTGGGGTAAATCTTAGGGTTAGGGTTAGGAATCAAGTAGGGTTAGGATTATAGTTCAATTAGGGTTCAATATAATTAGGTTTAGGGTTAATCTTAGGTTAGGGTAATGGTTTAAGTAGAGTTAGGTTTTAATTAGGCTTAGGGATTAATTAGTATTATAGTTAGATAGGGTTTCCATTAGAATTAGGGTTATTATTAAAATTATTATTATGAATAGAGTTAGAAGTATGATTAAGGTTAGAAGAAGAATTACAGTTATGCTCACGTTTAAGGTTAGGATTAAAATTCAATTAGGGTTAGGGTTCAATTAGGGTTGTAAGATAAATCTTGGTGCTAGCATTAGGGTGAAGGGTTCAATTAGGGTTGTAAGATAAATCTTGGTGCTAGCATTAGGGTGAAGGTTGGGACTGTAGAAACCCCTATTCTCACTGACTTCTGAATCTGTTTGTTTTTTATTTTTTCTGGACATTTTTGCTTGCAGATATAGAATGCGATTTTGAAAGAAATTGCTTGTAAAAATTAAATTAAATATTACAATGCTATGCAAATTGAAAAGCAACAATATTTTGATGAAAACCTGATTATTGCAGCAAACTGGAATGCCCTTGAAAGATGTGTCCAGATCTTGAAATTGGGGACATTACAGGGACTAGGGTTTCAAATGACCTAACTTACTAAAAATAGCAAGTCAGGCAAATGATGTCTGAATGACCCCGAACAAAAACCAACTGGTAAGTTCTGACAATCCGAAGCCAAGCAAAGCTCCAAAAGAGACCCTCTAACCATACATATTAGCCTACGAGGGCTAAGAATAGGCTAAATCCACTGAACTCTGATGCTCACAAAATTGGGGACATTACAGGGACTAGGGTTTCAAAACTAGCATATATATATATTTAATAATAAATATAAAATAAAGTAAGAGATATCCTTCTCAAGGTGCCTATTGCACTTTTATGTAAGAAATTTATTTCTCTATTGGGCATGTTTTCCCAAGAGGAAACCAAGGAAGCCTTGATGGTGCTAGGATCATCAAAATTTTATCCATAAGCATCTTCGATATTCATATTAAAAATAGGCACCTTGAGAAGGATATCTCTCCACGTACTTTACATATATTTTTATAATATAGGTATGCTAGTTAGAATTTAAGTTAAAAGTTTAATTATGGAAACACATAAGTTAGTAAATAAATTTTTATTTTATTTATTTTAAATTATTTAAACATTACTTTATAAAAAAAAAATTGTGAAAGAGTTATTTGATTTATTTTTAGAATAATTTCAGTTATTTTATTTGTATTTATCAAATGTTTAATATGAAATTTACAAATATATTTTTTATCCTAGATTTAAAACTAATTATTAAAATATTTTTTTATAATATAATATGATTAAAATATTATATTATAGTATATAATGTAATTATAAAACCCCAATGTCTATAGTTATAGTATTTTTAGTTTATTTTATTTTAAATTATTTAAAATAATATTTTGTAAAAAATAATTAGTTAAAGAGCTATTTTATTTACTTTTAGAATTATTTTAATTTATTTTATTTGCACTTATCATGTGTTTTTTTTTGGAAAAAACTTTTTGAGATTTACAAATACATCTTTTGTGTTAACATCAAGATTTAAAACTAACTATTAAAAGATGTATACAAGATGAAAAACATAAAAGATTATTAATTCTAAAAGTGCAAATACTATAAGTAGAATAAAATAAGTTAAAATAAGATTATTAATTTTAAAAGTACAAATAAATAAGTTAAAATAATTCTAAAAATAAAATAACTCTTTAATGAATTAATTTTTTACAAAATAATATTTTAAATAATTTAAAATAAAATAAAATAAAAATACTATATTATTTTAGAATTATACAATACTATTAAAAATATTTAAAAATATAATATAATATAATACCTAGTTAGTTTTAAATCTCAATGTTAACATAAAAGATGTATTTGTAAATCTCACAAAAGTTTTTTCCAAAAAATAACACTTGATAAGTGCAAATAAAATAAGTTAAAATAATTCTAAAAGTAAATAAAATAGCTCTTTAACTAATTATTTTTTACAAAATATTATTTTAAATAATTTAAAATAAAATAAAATAAAAATACTATAAATATAGACATTGGGGTTTTATAATTATATTATATACTATAATATAATATTTTAATCATGTTATATCATAATAAAATATTTCATAATTAGTTTTAAATCTAGGATAAAAAATATATTTGTAAATTTCATATTAAACATTTGATAAATAAAAATAAAATAACTTAAATTATTCTAAAAATAAATCAAATAACTCTTTCACAATTTTTTTTTATAAAGTAATTTTTAAATAATTTACAATAAAATAAAATAAAAATGTATTTACTAACTTATGTATTTCCATAGCCTATATTGGCATGATGTGATGGTTTATAGGTGGCATTGTTGTTCTTGCCACCAAGGTTCAAACCCCGTTGGGGTGTTATTGTTGAATGGTTGTATCCGGTTCATAGCTCCGGTCAAAAGCGTTTACCCCTTGAATAAAAAAAACTTATGTATTTCCATAATTAAACTTTTAACTTAAATTCTAAAAACACATATCAATAAATTTTAAATTTTAATAATGACCTACTTGATTTGATTGATTTAAGAGTAGTAGGCATGCACGAAGTATGGACAGCTGACAAACCATGAGCAGCAGGTATGTATGCCCATCATTCCCATCGGTGCATTATCCAAGACAAAGTAGAATTTAAAAATAAACACTAAACTAAAAAAAATGGAAAAAGGACACATTTCACCCTGACACTTATAGTAAAAAAATTAATGCAATGACTTATTTTAATTTTAAAGCAACAAGTGTTCAAGAGTAAAATAATTTAAATTAATCATATGTTTAAAATTGTTTTTATAACTAACGCTCATATACAAGTGCCAAATGTTTCTTGGCATAATTAGTTTAGAGGATTGAATATAATATCATTATAGAGGCAAATAAGGATTTTAAAATAAGAACTAAACATTAAAAATGGTAAAGGTATACAAATTTCACCATTAGACTTATACTAAAAAAATTAAAATTATGATTTAAAATTAAAATTAAAATTAAAAGGTTTAAAATTATGTTAAAGAAAGCATAATTTATTTTAATCATATACTTATCATTATATGTTTTCTCATATTTATAGGCAAGGAAAATTTCTCTAAAATTAACTAACATTTTCATCATGATGAAGTGATGGTAAAAATAACTAATTTTTTGATTCATCAAACTATGATCTAGTAAAAAACTAATCTATTTAACTTTTGTATGGTAAACTTCTTTATGATGAACACTTATAATTTTTTTTTAATTGAATCTGATTTTTTGTTTTTTTTTATTTAAATTATTTTATATGGTAAAGGTATACAAATTTCACCATTTTACTTATATTAAAAAAAAATAAAAGTAATGGCTTATTTTAATTTAAAAGCAACTTGTTTAATAATAAAATAACTTAAATTAATCATAGGTTTAAAATTATTTAAAATAAAGCATAACTTATTTTAATCATATATACTGATCACTATATGTTTTCTCATATTTATAGGCAAGAAAATTTCTCTAAAATTAACTAACATTTTCATCACCATGAAGTGATGGTAAAAATAACTAACTTTTCTATGGCTAAACTTGTTTATGATGAGCACTTATAATTTTATTTTAATTGAATTTTAAGGATTTTTTATTTTTTTATATAATTTTTTTAATAAGAAATTGTCATATTCTATACTATCATAATTTTAATTTTTTAATTATTCTCTTTAATTAAATTAATTTAATATATATTTTAATTATTCTCATTCATTAAATTAATTTAATATCAATTTACATAACATACATACATAATTATTTTAACTCATTAAAGCACTTAAATATTATATATTAATATTATTTACATCTAATATTTTAATATAAAAGAAACTTGTTCAATATTTAAATAGTTTAAATTAATCACAAGTTTAAAATTGTTGTAAACAAAGCCAAACTTATGTTAATCATGTACGTATCACCCTATGTTTTGATATTTATAGTTATAGATAAGAAGACTCTCTCTAAAATTAACTAACAATTTCATCACTATGAAGTTAGGTAAAAATAACTAACATTTTAATTCATCAAACTACAATCTAATAAAAAAGAATTCTCTAAAATTAATAATGAAATTTCGAAAATAATTAAAAATAATAAAATAATGGATGTTAATTTCCAATCTAATCTTTGCATCTCGAACAAAGGTTCTTGGAATTAACACGATCAAAAAAATTTAAACACTAAATCCATCTCAAATTAACTCTCCTACATGAAAAGTAAAGGTAACTTTTGAGATTACCAACCATCATTATAATAAAATGCATAACCAGAATAACACGCCTACAAAGAAACTTGCATACAGTTAGACTGAATCTTACAGTAGAGCATAGTCATACAACAAAATAATTGGAAAATCAGACATTATCAGCCATTATTAAATTGTAATAATGACTTGCTTTAATATTTTTTTTTACAACCCTAAATATAAGGCTTTGTAAGAGTAGCGAAACTTTGGTTTGATTGATTTAATAGTAGTAGGCATGCACGGAATATGGTACGCGTACAGCACTGACGAACGCTGGGCAGCAGGTATCTATGGAATATGGTACACGTACAGCACTGACGAACGGTTAGCAGCAGGTATGTATGCCCATCGTTCCCATCGGTGCAAATTGTCGTCTTTATAGACAGTGCCCTTCCACGGCCTATGTTTTTTGGTAAAAGCAATATTCAGCCCGTGTTCATTATATCATTGGCATCCCTGGTACGTTGTCTTGCCACAGTCAAGTCGGTGGAGCACATCTTCCGTACGCGGCTTGTCACATCGGTTGTCTATGTTTGGTGCGTCGGTTTGATCTTTGTCGTCACTGACCGGTACGAAGAGATTTTTATTGCAAGGTTTTTATATTATATAATCTTTGTTGATAAACCTTGTAAGGCCAACGAGGTTTATTTATTGGTTATCATTTTTTATTTTTTTTTAAAAAGGCTTTTGCAAAGTTTCTCATGTACCTAATGACCGACGGTTTTGTATAGTGGGTATTTTATTTTGCCTTTGTAAACCCTGCGGTTAGCCATCGGTGGGTATTTTAAATTTGTAATTATTGCCAGCACGGTCATATGGCAGACCGGATCTCAGCTCCTATGAGTCCGAAAATTGATCCTATTTAGTGTTGCACTGAACTGATTTTGTCCCCAAGTGCCTATTTATAGGCCCTTTTCATTTTATCATAACTTTCACATATGGAGGCTTTTTTTCAGAAACGAAATATCATCGGAAACGTGAAGACCTGAATTTTTTAGTGGTGTAGATATTTTGTAGAGATTTTGTAGTTTTGTGCCTCTTTTTCTAGGTTGAAGCCCGATCATCATTTTCTACTTCCTAGCTCACAACTTTGTGCTCCGATCTCCAATTTTCTCCAAATTTGCGGCATCGGAAAGGTATTTAGGAGTACTTCAGATCTAATCATGCACTTTTTGCAGATTTGTTTCCAGATTTTCATATTTTCAGTTTGTAACCGATTTGATTTTTTGGGACACATTATTGTAAATTTGCAAAAAAAGTGCAAATCTTGTTGGGACAAAGGGGTTGATTTCTTGTATTGTGATGGAAATTTTGTTGTTATCCTCTTGTAATATCTCATTGTATCATGGATTTTCCAAAAATTGTACTTCTCACTCCATATAACTATCATGAGTGGAAATCTCAAATGGAGTTGTTATTGTTAAAATCAAAGTTGCAACGAATCACATTTGGTCAAGATCCAGAACCACAGGGAGCAAAAGAGAAAATAAAATGGTTTGATAGAAGGGATGAAGCTCTTGGTAATCTTCTTCTGTCAATTTCTCCAGATCTTAGATATCATGTTGCATCTTGCACACATCCTCATGAAGTTTGGACTACTTTGGAGAGTCTCTTTGGTAAGTTGGACAAGCTAAGGAAATTTAAGTTGGAAAATGAACTGATGGTCAAGATCCAGAACCACAGGGAGCAAAAGAGAAAATAAAATGGTTTGATAGAAGGGATGAAGCTCTTGGTAATCTTCTTCTGTCAATTTCTCCAGATCTTAGATATCATGTTGCATCTTGCACACATCCTCATGAAGTTTGGACTACTTTGGAGAGTCTCTTTGGTAAGTTGGACAAGCTAAGGAAATTTAAGTTGGAAAATGAACTGATGGGTCTTAATCCTTCAGATTTTGACAGTATCCAAGACTTTTTCTCTAAACTCAACTCTCTTAGATTGCAGTTATCAAAATGTGGGGTTGTTAAAGAGGATGAACGAATGATACTTTCTATTCTTGCTAAGCTTGGTTCTTCATATTATGTGTTTGTCTCTACTTTCTATGCTACAATGGATGCCCTTGGTGATACATATAAAATGCCTTCTCTTGATGAATTTGCTACACAACTCACAAGGGAACAAGCAAAGTTGATGCACATGGGTACATTGAAGTCCTCAACATCTCAAGCTCTTATTGTGAATGATACAAAGGCTTCAAGTGGCAAAGGAAAGAAGCACAAAAAGGAAACCAAGTCAAATGAGAAAGGTAAATTTTCTCCTTCACATGGCACTCCTGAGTCCTCATCCTCTTCAAAAGAGGAATCATCAAAAAAGAAGAAGTCCAAATGTGCATATTGCAAAAGGTTAGGACATGATGAGCATAGATGTTATAATAAGAAGATTGATGAACTCACCCACCTTCTTCAAAAGAATAACATTCAGCTGCCCTCATCAGTGTCTTCTACTTCTTCTTCACCATCACAATCGGCAGCTCCATCATCATCACAGTCAGAGAACACAACATCCACTTCTGGGCTACATAATATGAAAGGGCATGCACTCTTGGCCTCTACAAGTCCTAATTCTCAAGGATGGCTTCTTGATTCAGGGGCATCTCATCATATGGCATCTTCACAGGAAATGTTCTCTTCTTTTGAGCCTTGTAATTCACCTCACATTCTGATGGGTAACAATACATTCATGAAGGTAAGTGGGAAGGGTTCTATTGGTATTGGGGAAGGAACTTTCAATGATGTTCTTTGTGTTCCTTCTTTGACCACAAATCTCCTTTCTATTTATCAAATTACTCATGGGGGTCAAGGTAAAACAGTTGAGTTCACTCCTAATAGGGTGTATATTAGGGACTTGGAGACTAGGGATATTGTTGCAATCAGGATGGTTGATCATTCATCTCGAGTATATTCCTTTTCACATTTTGCTTCAGAACCTAATAATGTTCCTTTGATTGCATCACACACTCCATTGAGTGTGACCCATATTAGTGAGGAGAAGTTTGGTCATCTACACCTTGGTATTTTAGAGACCAGTGCTAAGCTTCCTACACCTCCACCTCCTACTTCTTCAGCCATTGTTGCTTCTGCTCAACAGGATAACCATAGTTTTTCAGATCTTGCTTTGTGGGATGATTATTTGACAGGGATGTCTACCTTGTTCCTAGAGTCTCATATTATAGATTTGGAGGACACACTTGAGGGGATTTCTCTCCTCTTTGATGACAGTTTTAGCACAACTGTTATTCCATCTTCTTTTTCTTTGGAGATTGATATTCACGAGTCTCCTCCATCACTTGATTTGTCATGTTTCTTGGTTGAGTTTGACCATGATTATGTTGTGGCTCATTCAAGCTTGGAGGCTCCTACTCAGTTTTCAGAGGCATACATGTTGAGCGTTCATTCTTCCTCTTTTCAGTTGGATATGGAGTGGCTTCTTCATCAGCTTATGGATTTGTTTCTTCCTAAGGGGAGATGTGTTGCTTACAGACATTGGGTCATCTTTTTTTTTCAGGCATTCTTCATTGGCTTTGGAGCTTCTTCAACATGCAGGGGATATCTTATCTCATTACTTCCCTCTTATGGGGGGGTAATTTATTGTATATTCATGATGGATGTAGTCCTTGGGGGGTATCATTGAGTCCTCCATACATCATGTTTACATTCATCATTCCTTTTTTCTTGTTTTCTCTCTTTTGGAGAGGGGTTTTTTCCCACTGGGTTTTCCCCTATTCTCTGCTTTATGAGAGATTGCATTTCATTTGCATCTGTAAATGGGT
Source organism: Sequoia sempervirens (assembly GCA_007258455.2). NCBI lineage: Eukaryota > Viridiplantae > Streptophyta > Pinopsida > Cupressales > Cupressaceae > Sequoia > Sequoia sempervirens. Next base: position 27,103 of record VDFB02108571.1, read on the forward strand.
ACCTAACATGGCTTAGTTGTCGGGACCCATAGTATTTTGCATTATAATCTTCTCCCTAAGTTGCACTTATGGGGGGGTGTTGGTGTAATTAACTATTTAATTACATCTTCATAAGTTTACTTAGGCAATCTTTAATTCCTAAGTTATAGGATCTTATCTTTATCTTATCGAGCTATCTTGTTGCTCAAGATAAGATTTGGTTGTTGCATCTTTGCTTTTATAAGCAAGCCTCATCTTGTACATTTGTATCAATTTCAATCATTAATCAATCTTTCATTGTGAAGCAAAAATTCTCGCCATTTTCTCTCTCTTGTGGAAGTATTTTCGTCTAGCAACAAATTCTTGAAATCTAACAAACTCTTTTTGGTGGTAAAACTAAAGGTAAAAGTTCTTCACCTCTAGTGTGCACTCTTTTAGACCCAGTTTCAGGTGATTTCTCTATCTTTATCCCCGATTCAATTATTGAGAAGAGTGTTTCCCTTATGGAAATATCCTTTGTGGGTAAGTTTTTGGGCCCCATGCCTAATATCAAATTGGTTAGATCTTTATTTTTTAAGAGATGGAAGCCGAAAGGTTGGGATGATGTTGCTATGATGGCTAGGGGTTTCTTCTCTTTCCCATTCTCTTGTAAAGAGGACTTAAGAGTTGTTATCTCAGGTGGTATGTGGCTCATTGGTAAATCAACTCTAGCTCTTAAAAGATGGGAACTTGGGTTTTAATATTGATACTTGATTCTTCAACTCAATTCTAGTTTGGGTTAGGCTTTTAGGTCTCCCAATGGAATTCTAGGATGAAGAAGTGTTTAAGGGTATTGTGAATGGTTTTGGGTAGCTCCTAACTATTGATGATATGATTTTCTCAAAGAAGCATTTGATTTATGTTTTTATATGTGTTAGTGTGGACTCTTCTTAAAATATCCCATCATCAAGATTAAATCTAAGCTGGGTGTTTGGGATTAGGGGGTGGAATATGAATCTATTCCTTTTACTTGCTTTTTTTTCAAGAAGGTTGGGAACTGGGCAAAAAATTGTTCAAATAAAAGACTAAAACCTTTTAAAAAGATGTGGAAGGGAAAGCAGTTTGGGAATGGTAAGAAAGAGAAGGATTTTTGGGCTAGTGAATCTGAACATTTCAATTCCCTAGTGGAGGAGTCCTCTGATAAGGTTTTTTGGTTTTATTATATCCCTTAGATCTGGAGTCCCTAATCAACTTGTCCCAAGCTTTCCAATCCTAGATGGTTGTGAGGGTTCTCCTTTTGTCTCCTCGGGAGGGTTGATCTGTAACAAGCCCAATGTTTTACCCTTTGATTTTACCTATATTTTAACCCACATGTGAGCAAGCTTATGTTTACCAACTTATAGGAATCAATTTTTTCCTTTATATCCCAATAACAAGATGCACTTTTTAAATAATCCCATTCAAATTCCCATTTCATTTATAAAGAAATATTACATGATCCCAAGTAACAATTTCATATTACATAATCCCATGTAATGATAACATTTTTCCAAATACATTTTTTAGAAAGATAGAAATACATGAATACATACATTGCTTCCAAGAGATTTGTTGGCACTCATAGTTGGTTCCCCTGATGTCAAAGACACACAAAGGTTGATGGTATATTCACACAAAGGTTGATGGCATATTCTCAAAGGTTGATGGCATATTCTCAATAATAGCCATTTGATTCACACGTGTTTTTGAATTTGCACCTAGATGGCATTGTCATTAATATAATAGTGGGTGGTTTGGTTTGTCACAATGATAGCTTGGTTGGGTCCTTAAGTCACTATTAGAGTGACATTTGCTACAACACTTAGAATGAAATTGGTGAATTACACTTTGACTTGCATGGTATATGACACATGACATATGTGCTTAAAAAAGTTTCATTTTTGATAAAAAAGACAATGTTCAAGGTGATTCTTCCTAAGGACAAGGTTTTGTTCTTGATATTAATTCCAAGATCTTTGAAATTAAAATGGGAAATAAAATCCCTTCGATAGCATTCATACCTTATGACATAAAAGGCATATCTTAAAGTTTCGGTGCTCATTTTATCATTGTCATTTTACAAAGTTTAGCTAGAAAGCTCGAGCTAGGGAACGGCATTCAATCAGGGTTTCTCAGCCATGCGAAGTGGTTTGAATCTTGGTGCATCTTTAGTGTTTGTTGTCTGATAGTTGATAAAGAGTGATATGATAGTTAGTTCTTCATGGAAAGAAGATGTATTAACAGGTGTTTCTCTATCTTTGATCCTAGTTTTCATGTGTTTGTAACCTTAATCTTTTGGTTGTAAAAATAGTGTTAGTCCTAGTCAGGTTTTGTATCAAGTTGTCTTTGTTAAACAATCTTTTTTTATTAAAATCCTTTTATTTTTGAACCCTTGTTTGAGGTGAATAATGATTAAGGTTATATTTTTATCCTAACTCAGGATCTTGACTAGGGTAGCCAGGGTTTGTTATGTTAATTGTTTCTTCTGTGTATATGTCTTCTTTGTGGTTAACCCTTGTTTGGCCTCTGTGGTTTGTGATAGATTTACACTTGAACTTGATAAAGTTACTTGTATTTTGTTTGTGTTTCATAACTCTTGTAAGTTTGTGAATAACTTTGTGTTAAGGGTTAGTTACAATAAACCTAGTTCGGGTTAGCACACATATAGTTGATTATGTCCACATTCTTTATTTAGTTTAGCATACCACATAATGATTATTATTATTTAGTAAAAGCAACATGTTTTTTTTTTTTTGAAAGGAAGATTAAGAGAGTTTAAAAGAATTTAAAAGGAACCATAATGACTCGACAGGTGAAAGCAATTATGAGGTCAGTTTCTAAGGCTTCTTTGATGATTGTACTGAATGACAGTTGGAAATATCTTGAACACCATGGTGTGTTTATATAAATAGTGATTTATCACTGTTTCATGGTCGATGCTTTTCACAGAGTTATTGTGTTGAATATGTAAACAAAATTCTATAATTGAAGTTTTGCAAACATGATGCAAAATAGTTTGTGTAACTGATATATCTAATATTTTGGATATTATATTGAATGAATCTTTAAGATATTAAATGTATTAGTGTGAAAGTGAAATATGATTTGTAGAGAAATAGAGTGATCATCTATAGTTGGATTCTTTATTGAGAAATGTATTATGAAGTTAAAATGATCAAGTCAGTGAGAAAGATTGATCATTGTCAATAAGGAAAATGTTTGTATGCTAGTGAGGAAAATGTGTGTATGGTAGTGAGGCATTCTTGTAACCAATGAGGTTCTTTGGTCAGTGAGGCCATTTTATCTAGTGAGGAATTGTTTTGTTGACAGTGAGTCATTTGAAATATATCAGTGAGATAGTATTGCTAGTGAGGCATTGTAAACATAAATTTTTCAGATTAAGCCAGTGAGGCATCATTTATGGAGTGGTTTTTTATCCCTAGAGGATTTTCCACTCGTCAAATTCTTTGTCTTATGATCTCATTGTTTTGATGTGATAATGTTCCCTGATTTTAATGATATTTGGTTTGCTTTAATATTTCTTATTTTATTTTTTAATGATTGCATTCAATTCATGAATGTATTTATCATTGAAATATTAAGAGCATAAATTATTCATTTCTTTTTCAAGGAAAAAGAAAAAAATTGTCTAAGACACTGATTCAACCCCCCTCTTAGTGTCTTCTTCACTCCAAAAAGCTTTAATGAAATAATGTACAAATGGTCCAAATGTCCCTTCATGGGCATACATCCTCAAATTTTGACTATCAACTATATGAGGGGGGTGATCCCACAATAGTGGTGTAATGCCCCGTCTTAATAACATAAGTATGTTGCAAATGTGTAATAATTTTTTTTTTTAAGTATTAATACTAAGTTAATTAATTGCATACATTCTTAGGTTAAGCGACGTTACACTACTTTGAGTTTTCCATAAGTGACTTAAGTATTTCGCATTGCATAATAATAAAATTTCCATTCATGTTAACATAATAAAGTACAAACATGTTTTTCCATACATTGCATTTGATATGATATTACAATACTCATCCAACTTGATGAGGTAGTTCAAATAATAGTTACAATTACAATTACATTGTTCACCTCTTATACATTTGAGGGATGTTTTCAAATACAAGTTTACAATATACATTGTTGAAATAAACATAATATCCAAGTGCAAGCTCTCCATCCATGAAGCTCTAGATGCCATGATCAAACTGGGGACCCAACGGAGTAAGGTGCATGTTCCACCCAACCATGTGGTACTCGTAGGTCCACCCCCCGTGCTAGGAGATAGTAATAAGGTTACCTAGACCTAATCTACTAACCCTAGACGCTAGTACACATGGTTACATTACTTCCATATTTTGATTGAGTGAATCACAAATACAAGGTTTTACTGTTATTCTAGGTGGAGTGTCATCACAATGATGCAAAGGTTACCCTGGTGTTTCTTCCTAGGTTCTGGCCCCTAATCCTTGGGTTACCCTGGTAACCTCTTACGAAACCCGGCCCCTATTGCATACTGTTGCGGAATCAAATGTCTTTCAAAGGAACAAGACATTGATTTGCCATTCTAGGCCTTCTCATCTTATACTCATGACTGAAGTAGCTCAAGAGTCCTAAGAGAGGCATCTAAATCTTGTTAAGTGTTTTAATCTAACTACTGTGTTCTTTAGTTTTCATTGACTTACTAACTATTTGTAAGTTACCATGACACCACTTTGTGTGTCGGCCCTTACAAATAGCCACCCCCCTAAACATAACATGGGAATCTATGTTCTCTGTCTAAGATTTACAAGTGTACACAAAACCAGAATCAATATAAAATACTAAACACATTACAATGAACAACAATCAATGTTCATAACTCAGGTATCAAACTACCAAACAAAACCATGTACACATTCTTAGAAAACATAAGATATTTTACTTATCAATCACAATCCCCATTAAACAATTTAATCTGGAAGACTTAAACTACTACGACATTCCCAATTTTGCCCCAATCAAAATACACGCAATAAAGTAAATCAAAATTAAATATTTACCATTCGGATTCACTAAATCCATTTATTACAGACACTTAATTTATACAACTTCTCAAAATAAATAAGATTCTATTTGCAATAAGAAAATAAAACTAAATATTTCATTTAAATTTCCACAATCATAGTTAATAATCAAATTCAACGGCCTATTTTAATAAACTAATTTAATATTTTCTTCTTATTCATTTTTCACAAAACATTTCACCAAATCTTAAATAATTATAAATTAACTTTAATTAAAATAAAATTAACAAAATTAATTTTTTTTTTATATATTATATATATATTATATATATATATTACTAATAATATGTATATAATAAATATAACACATATAATATATAATATATGTATATTTAACCAAAACAAATTTATTTAAATCATGTGAATCTAACATAAATATGTTATGAAATTTCCAATGAAATTTTATTTAAAGCAAATCAAAACCCGTGAGCAGCATTGTGGCCTCCCATTTGGGGAGGACGCAACCATTGCTAGGGCTGCGCCCAGCAGCCGCTGGCTGCTGTGCGTGGCCGTAGCAGTTGCGCCCAGCCACAAGGAAATATATGGGGAGGGTTTCGGCCCTCCCCTGTTATACTGTGTATTTTTTTTTAATTTAAAAGAAACTCGTTTTCCATGATAGGCAGATGAAAGAAAATACAATTTCAATCTTATAATATTTCTGTGCGATTTCCTACGGAATTCTGCGTACGGTTTTTTTAAAAATCTTTAATCAAAAATACTATAGATTCCTTCATTATATATATATATTATATATATATAAATAATTTCTACAACAAAATAAATCCAGTGATTGTAAAAAAATCAAATACAGGTTTCATCTACAGATTAATTAAGAAATTTATCTGTTAAACACAGAATAATTTCCTCACAAATACTTTTTCCATCCACAATACGATTAAATTTTCTTCCATAAATTAAAATACTCAATTAATCCAGAATAATTCTTTTTCAGCAAGATTCTCCAGAACTTCTTTTCTCAAAATAACAAAGAACAATTTTTTTTTACTATATAATCAGAGCATATAACTGTTTCTTTTGAATCTTCTTTCAATGTTTTTCCCTAATCTTGTTTTCTTGAAATTCATATAGTTAACATAAAGTTTTACAAAAGAGTTCAAAGAAAAACAAGAGAAATAACCAGAGAAATACCTGTCTTTCCTGTGTTTGAAGACTTGGTAGTTGGAGAATAACCTCTGCCTGTAGAATGCAAATCCCAAAAGCTTCTCCAAAGAAAACCCAAAATCCACAAGACATCCAACCAGACAAATCTACCAGGCAAGAAATCTTCCACAAATATACAACCTCAGAGGAAATACAAATCCTCTCAGAAAATAAATTTTTACACAGCAAGAATTTTTTTTTTGCAAAAGCTTTGATAATTTCCCCGTGAGGAAATTGAACATCCTCTGTGAAATTCCCCAGATCCAATATTACCTCCGTCAAATTTCTCAACAACCTCCATAAATGAATATGTACACTTGTCGAGAAGTTGCAAATATCTTTTAACAACTTCTCGGCAATTTTGCCCTTCACTATTTGCATGCAAATTTAATTTATTTAATTTAAATTTAAAACTAAATTTCATTTCACATGCATTTTTTAAATTTAATTTACAAATTCAAATTCTATTTCCACAAATAAATTTAATTTCAAATAAAACTATTTACTCACTTAATATTTTAATTTAACTAATTAATTTATTTAGTTAAATAAGTTTGATCTTTTAAAATCAAACCATTTAACCAAATAAGCTAATTAATTAATTAAATAATCAAGCAAGTAATTTTCTACCACATTTAAACATTAATTTAAATAACAATAATTAAAAACACAATAACCAACATTAAAATTAACCAATATTTAATTTTCAACAATTTATTCAAATAGAAAATAATGATACAAACCTATGACTCTGAACTTAAAACAGACAAAGTACTAAGACTAGGGTTAAAGACTAGACTAGGGTAAACCAGACTACTATCTCCCGATCAACGTTTCCATTGAGTCTTGACACGCTCAGACCTGATTACACAGGTGGAGTCGGTGTCATGTACCTGCAAATCATGCAACCAAGCAAATAACATGCATACAAATATATATATATATATATAAAGCATTAAACAGACACACCGTGCAGAGAAAATCACAGATATCACAGGGCACTCGCAAGCGAGAGATGCGATTCTGTTCTCCACACCAATACACTTCACAACAAACTGATGAAATAAATGTTGTTAGTCCATCATAAGCATGTACATATCAATAAACAACTGAAAGTAAACATCTACACTAAATCCAATCATGTCTGAAATCAATAATCATCAAATAAGTATCATCATGTCACAAAATAATCCACTATCTCTCAAAACCAGCGATCAAAATATCCAACAAAACATCATAGGTCTAACAACATAAAAACATAGCAACAGAAAGCATAAGCATAAACGGAGGGGTACTACAAGTGGTTTACACTTTCTGAGAGATCCTGAATTTTGCTGAAATCACATATTTTTAGAAAATATAATGATTTAAGCCTTGAAAATTTTCATTTAAAGGATTCCAATTGAAGAGGGTTTGATCAAAACACCTTAGATCAAACCCACTTGGATAGAACCCTGCTAGTTTTAAATCATACCTATAATGAAATCTCCTTTACACCTATCAAAATACTGATAAAAAACCACTTTTGATTTTATCCTTCATATTAAAAAACTTATGTGTTAGCCAATAACGTCACTCTTTAAAAATAGTATTTATTGTTAAAAACTAGTTTTCGAAGGAGCTAGAAGAAGAAGTGCAATTTGATTCCAAAAAAAATTGAAAATATATACTTAGAATCTATAGACAAAATGTCACAAATCACTAGTTTGCATCATCTTCAAATTCCTCATGGTTTAGCCACTATAGGTGTCTGAAAGTGAAGATTTAGTTAAAAAAAATTAGTTCAATGTCCAGTTTGGCCAAAAATTTAGTTCAAGTGCTTTTTCACTAACCACGAACTTACTATGGTCCCCTGAACATCTACCTAACTAGTAAGATGGTCCTCCTCTCAACAAAGAGATTGGTTTCACAACCCTCATAATAATAGCCTTCTTGAGCATGGTGTTGTGTCCTACATAACTAGAACGTCACTCTTTAAAAATAGTATTTATTGTTAAAAACTAGTTTTCGAAGGAGCTGGAAGAAGAAGTGCAATTTGATTCCAAAAAAAATTGAAAATATATACTTAGAATCTATAGACAAAATGTCACAAATCACTAGTTTGCATCATCTTCAAATTCCTCATGGTTTAGCCACTATAGGTGTCTGAAAGTGAAGATTTAGTTAAAAAAAATTAGTTCAATGTCCAGTTTGGCCAAAAATTCAGTTCAAGTTCTTTTTCACTAACCACGAACTTACTATGGTCCCCTGAACATCTACCTAACTAGTAAGATGGCCCTCCTTTCAACAAAGAGATTGGTTTCGCAACCCTCATAATAATAGCCTTCTTGAGCATGGTGTTGTGTCCTACATAACTAGAGCTACCATATAGTGGCTACAACCTAAATGCATGACATTCCTAGCCTAGTTATGCAAACTTGTCTCATAGTGAACCGACAAGTATAATCAATGACTACTTGCACTACTTTGGCCAAAGATTTGATAGTTACATATCAAACTCACTTCCTAAGAAATGGAATCTCAATTCTAAGAAGTGGTAGTTGTATGTTCACCCACTGCTTAGCTCAATTTGGTAAATGACTACAAATACTCTATACAAGCTATACATAACATAATTCCAACCCATAAGGTGATGACATATCTATGATCTAATTGACCAACTAGGTTACTCCCATCCATGGATTATCCTGACCCCAAGAACAACCAATTTAACCACACATGTACATATAGTATTGCAAACTGACATCTTCAACATAGTACTTCAATATAATATCATTTCTCATATTTCATAATCCACGTAAGCATACATATGGTCTATGACAACCTAGGTATTATACTAATACTCTATGATTATCTTATTTCAAAAAACACAACCACATAATATCAACCAATAAGGTTTCACCAAAATAAGAATTCACCCAAGCTTATGCAAGTCCACCAAAATAATAAATTATCAAAGTTCATGCAAACTCAACGTAACATATAATCATCTTTTCCTCAAACACTTGCATTCCTAAACATATACGATTTCAACATAAAAAGAATAAAGAAGTAAAACCAACATGCCTAGAATTATAGCCCCCAACAAAGAAACTGCCTCCTAAGCTCAATTCCCACAATCACGCTTGTTGCTCTCACGATCAACCTATCTCCAATCCTAGCCTCTCTCAAAACTCTCAACAAATTACAAAATCTCAAAGAAATATCTCTTTTCTTACTAATGCACTCAACAACTACTTGCACAAAAAAACTACAACAATGAACTTCAAAAGAAATGAATGAAAGGAACAACTACCAAAAAGTTAAGAGGTTGCCTCTACTTATACTAAAAATTGATAAAATTATTACTATAAACAATCTCTACTATCCACCACCTTTTCTCTTCCAATTGCCACCACTCAACAACAAAAACCAACTTCTCCTCTAAATGATTCGACTAAGCCAATTGAAGTGAAATGTCGTTGCTCAAATAGTTGAAATGCAAAGGCATATATAGTCCCTACAACTTTAGCCTCTCTATTATGGCTAATTCACCATCTTTAACTGCCAGCAACAACTCTTTTATCGAGTCAAATATAGAAGTGGTTACCTATAGGTTTCTTATTTGCATTGTGGTTGTTGGTTGCTTGCCACAACAAGTCAACTTCCTCCATTATCTGCAGCCAACTCATGGCTTTTCAATGCAACAAATTTGACTTTCCTTTGTATTCTACCACTTAACATAGTGTAGCATAATATTTATTAGTACTTGGCATTAGGAAATACTATTGCAATGAGTTTTGTTCTTCTTAGTTAACTAGTTATTAATAAGTTAGCTTTCAACCAATCAAAAACAATAAGTTTTTTTAAAAATGAAATAAAATTCAATTTTTTAAAGTGAACTTGTAAAATATTTAATTTTATAAATTATCAAAATTATTTATTGTGATTATGATTGGTTAAAAAAATTTGTGTGTTATTGACAGATTTTTAGGAAAAGTGAAAGTGAACTATTATTTTTCCTATTTTTCATAAAACTAAACTATTATCTTGCCTATTTTTCATAAAACTAAACTATTATCTTGCCTATTTTTTAGAAAACTGAACTATTATCTTGCTTATTTTTTAGAAAACTAAACAAAATGTGAGTTATAATAAGATACTGACCCAACTAAATAAACCAAAGCTCTACCCACTTGGATTGTATTATATATAAGAAACCCAAGGCGCAATTGAGAACAAGCTCTATAACTAGAGTATCCTTGCAATTTTTTGTCAACTTTCTTTTCATTTTTTTACTTATTTTGATTTCTTGTTGGTCTTGTCCAAATTCTCTAAAATATTTTGGGGTTACCCCCTCCCTCCATTGTAATATTCCATTTTGTTCATGTGTGGTCATAGCGTCCCACAGGTAAGGGCCTAACAAACCTCTTTTCATATTTTTCCACCATGCAACATCATATAGGGAAATCTTTATGTTTTAGTTCCAGATTAGTGAAACAAAGCCATGACTCCTCGTCCTATATAATTACAAAGTTTTCAAATGAGGATCTTCCCTCCATGGTCTAATATTTTTTATTGTTGAGGTAACTATAAAGTTCAGATATAAAAAAAATTGGTTTAAATTGAATTTTTATTTTAAATTTATTATATTTGTAATTATGGTTAAATTTTGACGAATTTAACTTAAAACATTTTGGACAAAGTATCAAAAGTAGAAACCTGGATTTAATGCAAATTATACCACATAAGCCTATTAAATGTTTAAGTCTAAAAATATGGAAGCCACCAAGCATTTGAGTTCTAATAGGATACGGTGTGATAAATAAAAGTATTTATTTAGAGTTTTATTTTTTATCAATGGGTATTTTTTATTTATTTATATATATATATATATTTTAATTTATTATTTTTTCGTAATATTAAATATTATGTGTTTATATGTTTATTTTGTTTGTTTCAATTTTTTTTGTATACTCATAATATTTTGAGATGTCTATAGTCAAATATCTATTTATAGAGATTCATGAACATAAATAGATTATACTATACATATTGTTATGTTTAAATAATTATTATTTAATTATTTTTTATAATTATATTATATAATCATTTCATTTCATTTATATTTTATTTAGTATAAAATAATTTTTAGAAAATTATTTAAATTTATATTATCTAATCAATAAATATTAGATAAATTTTATATTTATATTATTATCATTTATTTTTTATTTTTTAATTATATTATACTATCGAAGAAAAGGCATGTAGTAAGGTGGGACTGGTGCAGCATTAACAAAATGAGAGGGGTTTTGGGGTTAAAAAATCTTAGATCCCAAGGCATTGCCCTGGGTTCAAAGTGGATTGCAAAGGCTACATCTAGTGGGGAATCATGGAAGGTCCTGGTCAGAAACAACATCCTCTATGCTTCCCCCAAATAGGCTAAATCTTGGAAGAACCTACCCAATTGTGACATTCTGATTGGTAAGCATCCCATGACAATGGTTGGATCCCTTGTGTTCAAAATTTTATGGAAGGCCTGGGAATTTGTGAAACATCAAGTTGGGTTTAAATACTACAATATCACCATCAATAATGATCTCAAATGCCATACATCCTGCTCCCCATGGTTGACTTTAGAGCATAATAGTAAGCCCCTAACACTTCTACAAGGGTGCTCTACCAAAAAGTGGAACCTAGCCTGTGTTCAAACCTTCCATAACCTCCTTGAAAATAGGAAAATCAAACCTCTGGACAAGCTGGTTGAGAAGTTTCAGTTGGGTAAATTTAACACTAGAACCTACAATACCCTCTTGGACTCCTGCAAAAATGCTTCTTTCCCTTTGAATCCTACTGACAGTTAGATAGTATTTGATGTAATTTTTAATGACTTGGTTTGGAAAGATGGTTCCTTATTACATGAAATTAAAACTAAAAGTGTTTATAAAGAGCTTACTAATACCAATGTTGTTTAGGACCATGTTAATGATTGCTGGAATATTAATCTAACTTATGCTAATTGGAAAAAGGTGATCTCATCTTTATGGAAGAATATTAATGAACCAAAGAAGCCCTGTTTTAGGTGGCAGTTGTTGCTACAAAAAAATTATTATAAGACTAATCACAATGAAGTGAATATGTGTAGTATTTGCAGGACACCTAAAACAATAATGCATATTTTCTTTGAGTGCTTTTATGCCAAAGAGGTTTGGAATACATTTTGTAATGAAACTCTCATATAGAATGAATATGAACATATTAACTGGTATGAAATAATGTTTATTTGTAGAAATATTCCAAAAGATCATAATTTTTTTTGGGATATTCTTACAACTGAGATTCTTTGGTACCTATAGAAGTTTAGGAATGAGGAAAGATTCCAAGGGGGTAAGACAGGGCTTACTGAGTCAAAGAAGAGGCTCACATATCTTACTATTGCTTTGCAAGTAAATGCGGCTTTGGAGATATCATTGGAAAAAGTCATGAGATTGATCACAAATAGTGGTGGGATGGAAAACAAACCTAAAGCTAAGTTTAGGCAAAATGTGGGTGATTCCCAAAACTTTCCAAGGGCTCTAAAGGAATTCCAATGGGTCTTCAACGAAGCTGCAAGAGATGTTGATGAAGATAGGCACCAATCATGGGTGATATATGATGTTGCAACTCACCAGGTCACAAAAAATGTTCTCATGGTGTAACGCCTGTCGTGCAAACCCCAGAGAACACACACATAGCAAATTTTTTTATTTTTTTTAAACAATTAAATTAGACATACAAATACATTATACCATTATCCCATAGCATATTTCATAGCATTAACACACTTGGTTCTCTGGGGCACGTGAGGCTACATCACAACAACTAAACGAAAACAAAGGTAAAGATTACAACAATATTATTTACATTAAAACAACCATAAATAAGGATACATCCAAAACCATGATGCAAGAATAATAACATCACATAATACAGCCATAATAAATCTCTAAATAAAGATACAAATATCCTAACTATTACATCATCGTTTTAATGTTACATTACAATCTCTTGATAAATGAATTACAATGAATTTTCCCAACATGTGGGATGATACAAGAACAATGAAATCTGAAATACAAGTGAATATTGGTACAAATCCAACTGTGGAAATGCTGAGAAGACAAGATGCTGATGGGGAACCCAACGGGTATGGAGCACGTTCCACCCAACCATGTGAATTACAAGTAACTCACCCCCCATGCTCAGAGGTGACGAGGAAGAGAACCCGACCATGAATGTCAAACCGACTCAACAACAACATGGTACAAAACAAGTACAACTCAAGGCATACAATGAACAACCATCAACGTTCACAAATCACATAACAAGTTAAAACTAAGAAGCTCATCACAATAAAATGAAGTATCATCAATTATACAAGTAACTAAAAAGCAATCATAAACCAAGTTCACAAGAATTAGAAACATAAGATTACAATATCCAGAGGCGAAAAGAAACAAGAACAAGGGTGTCTAGTGGAGAGTGTCATCGCATAGCTCTCATGGGATCCCCTGGCACTTCCTCCAACTGAGGCGCCGACACCCATCTATGGATCTCCTGACCCTTCCTCCTAACTGAGGCGCCAACACCATAGGGTAGCTCATGCGGAGTCAATAATCTCTCATGAAGACGAGACTACAACTTTGCGACCACAGCCTACTCAGTCTATCACTAGTCTACGGTAGCCCTAATGCATAGATGAGGAATCCAGTTTTAATTATCTTGTGTGTTTTACTACCCATTCCCCTAAATTCTATTTTTAGGTTATCACTTGTTTAACTACTCTTATGTGGGTTCCCCTGAGCACTTCCTCTTACCCGAGAATAACATTTTAACATAACAAGCCTCTGGAACAAGGATTACAAAATCAACAATAGTGTAATGCCCAAAAATTTAATCCAAAATATAGTTAAGGACAAAACACAAATTCCAAATTTTGTTCCCTTACACATGCAAAACTCTCAAAGTTTGCTACCAAAGTAGGCACTACAAGAAAGCATAGAACTTTTCACCAGTCATAAACTATAATTATTTTAGTTAGATAACTAAATTGCTTAGACCATCTTGGTCAATTCAACAGGAGACATGGAATCCACATCTCCAAGGGATAATTAAATAGTTCAACCAACCCAAAATTAATATGAACATTAGGTAAGTCAAATGCCAACAATAACATACACACACACATCAATAGTAATAATAAGAATAATAAGAGAACAATCCTAGGGCCCAGACCTAGTCCTCGGGGGCTCATCATCAGACGGCCTTGCCTACGTATATAATTCGCAGAGGCACCGTAGTTCGACAACATGAGCTTGATCCCACACAAGCTTTGACAATAGAAGGGTACATCCCCTTGGTATAACTACAAAATTTACTTGTCTAAGGTTGGTCATTACCACAATGGACCAAAAAAGTTGCATTATAAGGGTTCTTCTTTGATTGAAGTGAAATTACAAAAAAAACCAAAAAGAAAAGATAAGTACACAAGACATAACCCATTCTTATAAACAAACTCCACACTTGATTTCAAATTGGACCCATATGACCCCCATCCACATCATCTCTTAAACCATAAGTTAATTTGATATAGGTCCCTTAATTAGGTTCCCAATTACTTCATCCCCTACTCAATCATACTCAATAAATTCATTAAAGGATAGTATTCTAAGTGTTGTATATAATGCTAACTCCAGAAATAAATAGGTAAAAGAATAAAACTATGGTCTCTAACAAATCATGTTGTCCCAACATAAACCTCAAGTTATAAGTTTGTGTAAGTGCTCGTGGTGCATGTTATCAAAAGGTACACGAATCAATGATTGTTGCAACACTAATGGATACTGAGTTAATCAACCTTAACCAATGCATTTATAATTTTAAATCAAGAGTTATAAAATTTTATACTAATCAAATCAATGTAATCTTGTAACATAATGGAAACAAAGACTTAAAGGGGGTTCTAACTATGATAGTTTATACAATTATTTTCAACATATTATACTATAAATCAAAGGACAAACATGATTAGATAAGGCAAGGGAGAATACATCAGTGTTGAAGCAATGGAAGCCAACGTACCGAGGCAACTAACTATATTGCTAGAACTAAAACTAAACAATGAGTTGATAAATGCAATTAATATTCTCTAGAATGTATAATTTCCCATAAGACAACTATGTTTCACCTTTTTGTATCTTGAAAATTGTTATAAATGAAGACATTTATATTTTCTATACTACAAGAGTGTCCAATTTAGGGAATAAGCAAAGGATGATTCGTCTTAAAAACAATTATAGTTCTTTATCAATAATTTTGTAATATGTTTCTATGAGAAAATAAAATAAAATGGATAAATAATCATTCATAATTATTCTATCCCAAATCATGATTCAATGACATAAAAGAAATAACTCAATTTTCTTTAATAATTAAATTATCTATATTTTTATTATATACAAATATAAGAATATAATAATTAACGTAATTTTGATAGTAATATGAAGAAAATGATATATAAATAAATATCCCCTTTCCTTTTCCTTTTTTAACCTTTAATCATATTTTAAGAGAACCTTACTTATGACATGCCCTCTCATACTCAAAAAGGTTTCCATTTTATATTTTCTTTTAAAGCCTTTAGAAGTTTTGTTTTCTTTAGTCAAAGCTTCCTCTCTTTTTTTGTTTTTAGATTATCTCTTCTCTGTGTTCAAAGGAGATGGGGAGGGAAACGTGCCAGCTAAGCTCCTTTTTTTTTTGTTGTTTTTCTTCAAAGCTATTTGTTTTAATAACATCACCATGGTATTTTCCTTACGAATACTTTCAACTTTAAACGTGGAACCGTATTAGCGTTGAAATGCACCATTTTAGGAACATTATTGTTGTTGCCCTATTTGCTAGCATAATTAGTAATATCCTAGTTTACTTATTCAAATCAACAATGTCGATAAACAATTAAATAAAATACCTCAAAGAAAAATTTGTCGCGAATTAAATATGGAAGCATTAACTTTGCACGCTGACTGTTTGATAGAATTCTGCAGACATGTTGTCTCATGGAATGCACTAATTACAGGATATACACTGAAAGGTTTTGTTAAAAGGGCTTAGAAATTTTCCCAGCGAATGCAATTTACAGGTGTAAAGCTGTACCCCATAACTTTGCCAGCGTCCTGTCTGCCTACGCTAAAGTGACACTTTGGGGCAGCGTATGGACATCCATAAATGATTAATGGGAAGGGGATTTTGGTAGATAATGCAGTCATAATAACTCTGGTAGACATGTATTCAAAATGCAGAAGAATAGACAAGGCGCGTGAACTGTGTGTCAGCAAAGCTAAACTGCGCTAAACATGATCATACACTGGAGTCAAAGTTATTCTTTAATCTATAAATCTACAATCTGTAAAGCGTGGAAGAAGAGAGTTTAAAAGAAACACATAATAGTAAGAGCCTACTTAGAGATTCCAAAGAGATATATTGAGAAAGGTGATTCCAATATAGAATATCCAAAATAGGTAAAACCAAAATAAGAAGAACCTTTAGCAACGAATCTGTCATCTAACTCTATCTCTGTATGCTCTGCCAGCAAAATCCACAATAAGAATGGATTCAAACCACACGTTGATCTAAAAAACTTCGACGAGCATCCATCGTGCACAAACACAAGTAGAGCTTTATAAAAGTGCCACATCATTTCATACAAAATCACCACAGACTAATATATAATTTACTTTAATACACTTAAATGGTAAAGCAGCAAATGCACACATAATTTAAGAATTTGATCTTACATATGATAGAATATCTCGGGGTGAAGAAAGTTATAGTTGAAGGAACACTCAAGTGTGCCTAATCCTTTGACGTTCCATGGAAATATATATGTGAATAACTGAATTTGAAAACTCACTACTTGATATTAATTACGAGAGCTTCCAACTAGTCTATACCGACTATAGTTTAAGACTATCCTCAAGCTAAAGTTCCCAACTATAAATGAAATACAATGTAGTCGTTCTTTGAAGGACTAGACACTCGACCATGGCCCTGTGGCTTAATAAAACATTATGTTCTTATCTTGCTCTACCAGACAGAGGGATTTTGTGGTAGTTTAGAATCACAACAATTAGCGAGGTATATACTCTGTAAGGAGCTTCGAATAAGAATTTGTGAAATCTAACTATGGGGACTGGCAAGAATGTCTTATTGTGATAATGGGAGAAAAGTATTACTTCACATTAACTCTTGACAGTGGGAGATATGTGGATGACGAATAATCAGTTTTTTCTTCTTTCATTTAGACAGATTCAAATACCAATTTGTACAAATAAGTGGAATCAACAATTTAGAGTAAATCTACTTAACTGTGAACGCCCTAATTCAGATCTGTTTCTCTAGCCTTGTGATGCCTGATTCGAGTTCTCCTTGCAGCTCCTATCAGGTTTCTTCCTTGATAAAACAAATAGAGAAACTTTTAATAGATCCTTTGCGGATTTTTTTTTTCTTTCTTTCAATTCCCTTGCATATTCGCTGCTACTGTGGTGGCCGATCTGTGCTCCCCACAATTTCCTCCCGCAAACGTGACTCCTTCCTCCTCTCCAATACAGGTAGAACACACATTTGGTAACACCTCGGACTTTATCCAAACACTTAACAGGATTGGGGTCAAATTTATTTTGAAATCTAAAAATGCTTTACTTTATGTCCTGCAGCTAGAGGCATTGTGTTTTGAATCCACCATTAGAAGTGAAGATGTTAGAATCGATCCTTCATTGGCATTCTTGACTTCAGTTTCTATTGAAACTTATCAAATTCGATAACCCCAAATCACTCTTATAAATTACTACTGTTATATATGTCAGTCTGTTCATCGAATCTCTTCCTATTTGAGTTTTTTTATTTTCTTTAAACCCTCTAAGAAGATTCAACCCCTCCCTTCTGCCAAATCTCCACTTGATTATCCTTTGCATTGCTACCCCACTAACAGTTGGAGCAGTCGACCCGATAAAAGCTCCCCCATCATTAAGACTAGCGCACCATATTAAAACTCCATTACCACTCCAACAAGCAAAATTGACTGGATCAACCATATGGTTCAACAACCATGTCTAGAGCATAATAAATGTGTCAGTATTTATTACATAATAAACACAGACAAGACACCGTTGGGTAGCGCAGTAGCATGATTACCTATCCAGGAGCCAAAATCCAGTCATGCAAGCAAGATGTGAAGAGACATCGAAATGATATAGATAATAAATACATGACATTATTGTGACATGAACCATTAATAAGTATGGGCACTGAGTTTAGGTGCCGTATTAAGCAAGGAAATCTGGCTTTATCTGGCTAGATTATTCGTGCCTTAAATGGCCCTTCTGGCGCCATCATAAATAGGCAGTTACAACTTAGGGAGGAATATAACTAAGCTGTCAGGAATTATAAGAAGTTTCATCAATACTTCTATCTACTCTCTGCATCACTATGCTTCCTTAGGCACATTGCAATTACGTTGTTCATAAACAATATTCTAGGTTCATAGATTCACCGTATTAAGTATTGTTGCAATTGATATAGTAGTAAATCTTATAAGCATAACATTAAATCTTGAACCTTGTAGTTGATGTTAGTATTGTCTTCATCTCCCACAATAACCACTTTAACATTAATTCTCATTTGTGTTAATACCATTTTTCTAATAATAATAATACTAATATATGAGTGTGAATCTGTGTCATACATAGTGAAATCCATAATAAATGTAACACAATGTGAGTAACCAATTAGGTTAAATCATAGTATTACTAATAATAATAAATTAATAATGATATTAATTTACATATTATTGGTATTGAAATTAATATCGCTATTAATGATCAAATTAATAATAATAAATATGATCATATTATTATTAATATTATGAGTATCATTTGTCCAACTTAAATTATCAGTTATAAGTAATAGATTCAATTCACATAATAAATCGATCCAACACGATTAATCGACAATAATGGTACCAACTAAAAGAATTGCGAGATGTAATTATTGCACTAATGGTGGGGCCTTACATTCCCCTCTCCTTAGATTGGACTTCCTCCTGGAAGTCATTAAGGGTTGGGACTAAATCCCCACACAAAATCACACATTCAACGAAAACCATTATAGCAAGTATCCTTCACCATATCAGCCTTGACACAACTAAGAAAAGTAATACGCATAGTGCCTTGGTCCCATTCCAAACCTAATACAACCTAGTTTTAATTTAACTCTTAAATTAACTAGCATGCTAATCTAACTAGAGTTGCTCAAGTGTAAACAAAATCACATTAATGCACACACATAAATCTAAGAAGTCTCTAAGGTTCGAGACTATAATCTCAATAAAGCATCCACATAAGTTTATTAATCATACTAATTACCTTACAAGTTTTATTGATGAATTAATCAAAACATTCAACTATAAGCACTCATTGGAAACATCATTTCTATGCATTACTCATCTAAATTTTTGAAGCAAAATTTTCACAATAGAATATTTATCTAGTACATTCTCAACATAACAATGTTATTAGCTATTCATATAGTTTTAAATTATTGATAATGTAACCAACTTCAATTAGGTTTCACAAAATTATACCAGCTGAATTGACATCCTTTGATACACCACAAAATATCTTTGCACCACATACATCACTCATGATGTAAAAAAAAAACATAATTTTGTTCTAGTGTTTAAATCATGTCCCAGAGTTATTAGCTTCACATTTTGTCCAAATATATCCTTAAGAGAACAGTTTACCTTAAAATTATGGTACTCATACCAAATCTGAATTATGGTACTCATACCTTGTCTCAAGGAATATTAACTTGCATTATTTGTTACTTTCACACATAATTCACAGGTATGCCACATCACATTTACTTACAGTTTCACATGTACGCAAAACAATGGCAAGGATGCTCTTCCCAATGGGTGCGCCTATCCTCATACAAAGGATGCTCTTCCCAATGGGTGCGCTTGTCCTCATACAATCACAAAGTTTACAACATAAGGCTCACATAATGGGGTTTACAAGGATGGATATTCTTGGATACCATAGAAAATCAAGAAGATGATCTTGAGGCCCTTCTCTAAGGACTCCTCCATACAGATATGAACAATCATAGAATGAGGGAAAGAATGGATTAATGACCGTCCCATACTGGTCCCATTCACAACCCCTTTCAAAATAATTCCCCAACTCATCTACTCCCCTATACGAACTTCCAGGGAACCCCTAGGATATGGCAGTTTACAGATGTCACATTACACCACACATGCCAACAATTTGCAAACAAGGAGAAAGCCTCAAACTAAGTAACATAAGATCATAAACCAAATTTTCAATAAAGCTCCCAAGGAGGAAACTATAACTCCAAGAGAAAACTAAAATAAAGATCAATTGTAGCTACATTGCAACATTTCAATCTTAATTCAAAAACGAAAATAAAGAAGTCCTTGAGGCAAATCAGACTATAACAACCTTCAAATGGCTAAATAGCCTAATTAGATAAATGTAAAACTCCACATTGTTGGCATGTAATAAAATAAAACATCAATCAAGAATTATGAATAATTTATATTTCAACAATAAAATTTTCACATTACGAGCACCACGTGACTTGATAAGCCACCTAAGGGGAGGAGGGGAATGGTGGTTCTCTAACCACATAAGTATAATTGCATGCAATAACTGGTGGTCCCTAACCACATAAATATGAATAACTGGTGGTCCCTGACCACATAAATCTGCATCATTGGTGGTCCCTGACCACATAAATATAAGTAACTGGTGGTCCCTGACCACATAAATATGAATCACTGGTGGTCCTCAACCACATAAATATAAATCACTAGTGGTCCCCGACCACATAATTATAAGTAACTGGTGGTCCATAAAATTCCATCCTTTACCCATGGGTTATAACATCAAGAAATAGGTTTGCACTATGAACCAACAAGTGTGGCTCTCATATGTGGGGGAGTAGGCCACGGTCAACGTCCATGGGATGATTACAACGACTCAACATAGATCCTTTATCAGGATTAGGGACAACACCCTGAGCGTGTAATTTCCCGATGGGAGAACATGTGCCTCTCAACCCCTATTTACACTAGCTGGCATCGCACTCCCATAAGGGGGGAACCAAACACTAGGGGTACACATTTAACAAACAAACAAAACTAACGCAAAGGAATGCATCACATTTCATTTAATAGATACACATCCACACATTCCATGCTTACTCCTTTTTCACAACAAATCAACTAGACAAAGTAATCATGAAGGGTACACATAGGGGATCATACTAGACGTCCACCACCCTTATCCCAAGTTGGATACCCTGTATCTCATACTTGGAGCACAACACATATACTGGTTTCCACATGACAAACCACACTAACTATCAAGAATCTTGTCATTTCATTCGATATGAGTCAAGGATGCACAACATACACTTACTTTTACGACTTGGCTTATCCACAAAAATTTCCACAATACACAACATAAGCACCCTTACGGGGTATTCACATACACCAAGAATACAAAATAACTTATTTTTCTCTTTCTTTTTCCAATTTCATATTTTAAAGCAACAAACCATTTTCTTGCACATAATTAAATAGCAAAATATTCTATCCTACAAAATGAAATACGAATTCATGATAAAGTTTATCTTCTCAAACAAGGTAGACCCAATACTCATCATACAATACGAAAAACATAGTCCAGTTTATTAGCACCACAAAAAAATGTTATTTTCATTCAACCTTCACTAAATCACCTATGTAACAATTGCATCTCAATTGAGTCAACAATAATATGGCTTTATATGACTAATAATTCAATTGGGGACCTTAAGTCTCACCAATGTAATGTTGTTATGACACACATGCCATTCTATATCCCAAACATGCCATGAAATGAAAGACAACTTTTAATTCAGAGTTTTAGCAATGCAAATTTTACTACTACATTCATTCCCTCTCCACCATCATTATTATTTATTTACTATGCATATTATTCCACTATTCCCTTTTTACCTCAATTATTAATTGATTTCACACACAAGTTTATGCATATATCCTAAGGTGATACTCAATTTTGGGACAAAGGCCTTTTTCCCAACATACACATTTCCTCCATATCTACAAGATAGCTTTACATACAATATGCACTTCTAGGGAGTACTTCATTTATCCACACGCAAGAAAGGAATCATGTTTTCAAATCAGCCCAAGCGCCTAGATTTAGAAATAAGGGTTATAGTGTTTCACTTAGTCAGTCACTTGCATTATGAAGTTAAAAGATGTTCACTTAAGTAAAGTTGTATTGTCTTCTCAATATTCATGTTTTAAGGATCTTCCTTCATCTCCATAAGGTTCACGGTTATAGGATAGCACAAGGGTAAGCTTTATAATAATAATTATAATCATTGAATGCACTGCTATATTTTTAATCCTTCATTTGTTTTTAAATTCTATTTTATTATGGATTGACTTGGTTTTCACAAGGATAGTCCACTACGACATGATAACCAATATGAATGGAACATACAATTGACACATTTAGTTTGTTTAATCTAGATCATCCTAAACATTTATGAGCCCTAAGGAAGGGTATATAGGTGCATTTATATTTAGATTTTACCAAGCCAAAATCTCTAAACTTAGTTGTTTACCCCCATCATAGTCAAATGCATCATCCACATGTGGTTACATAATACTCTATCAACTTAACAACATAGAGAAAGGTCTCACATCTCAAACAAAGTTTAATCGCTACTTTTTCCATCTAGATTTTATAGAGTAGAATATATGATTCCTTAAGAGACATTAGTATTTCACTACTCTTATACTACATAAAGCATATGAACATAGCATCATTCACAACAGGGATACGTAGTACTTGATCAGATCTAACAATCATTATCAAGAATAAAGAAAGGAAGGACAACATAAGGTCATTCTATCCATCCCTCACAACAAGGAGATCATAACCCAATCATGGTTAAATCACTACTTTTCTATCCAATTTTTAGAGAACACGTTATCTAATTCCTTTAAGAAGCATTACTATCTTACTAGCATTTTCCCACATAAAGTTTATGAACCTAGTATCATTTATTACATAATCCCTTACGTCATTCACATCGAGGTATGTAATACTCAATCAAAGCTAACAACAATTACTAAAGGATAAGGGAAGAAGAGACGTCATAAGGTCATTTCAAACATTAGTTACAACAAGGAGGTAAGCAAACAACGAAGCTTCACACAAGCAACACTCATAGGACCACAACACTAAACAAAGATCCCAGTGCTGCAACCTGGCTCTGATACCAAAATGTAATGCCCAAAAATTTAATCCAAAATATAGTTAAGGACAAAACACAAATTCCAAATTTTGTTCCCTTACACATGCAAAACTCTCAAAGTTTGCTACCAAAGTAGGCACTACAAGAAAGCATAGAACTTTTCACCAGTCATAAACTATAATTATTTTAGTTAGATAACTAAATTGCTTAGACCATCTTGGTCAATTCAACAGGAGACATGGAATCCACATCTCCAAGGGATAATTAAATAGTTCAACCAACCCAAAATTAATATGAACATTAGGTAAGTCAAATGCCAACAATAACATACACACACACATCAATAGTAATAATAAGAATAATAAGAGAACAATCCTAGGGCCCAGACCTAGTCCTCGGGGGCTCATCATCAGACGGCCTTGCCTACGTATATAATTCGCAGAGGCACCGTAGTTCGACAACATGAGCTTGATCCCACACAAGCTTTGACAATAGAAGGGTACATCCCCTTGGTATAACTACAAAATTTACTTGTCTAAGGTTGGTCATTACCACAATGGACCAAAAAAGTTGCATTATAAGGGTTCTTCTTTGATTGAAGTGAAATTACAAAAAAAACCAAAAAGAAAAGATAAGTACACAAGACATAACCCATTCTTATAAACAAACTCCACACTTGATTTCAAATTGGACCCATATGACCCCCATCCACATCATCTCTTAAACCATAAGTTAATTTGATATAGGTCCCTTAATTAGGTTCCCAATTACTTCATCCCCTACTCAATCATACTCAATAAATTCATTAAAGGATAGTATTCTAAGTGTTGTATATAATGCTAACTCCAGAAATAAATAGGTAAAAGAATAAAACTATGGTCTCTAACAAATCATGTTGTCCCAACATAAACCTCAAGTTATAAGTTTGTGTAAGTGCTCGTGGTGCATGTTATCAAAAGGTACACGAATCAATGATTGTTGCAACACTAATGGATACTGAGTTAATCAACCTTAACCAATGCATTTATAATTTTAAATCAAGAGTTATAAAATTTTATACTAATCAAATCAATGTAATCTTGTAACATAATGGAAACAAAGACTTAAAGGGGGTTCTAACTATGATAGTTTATACAATTATTTTCAACATATTATACTATAAATCAAAGGACAAACATGATTAGATAAGGCAAGGGAGAATACATCAGTGTTGAAGCAATGGAAGCCAACGTACCGAGGCAACTAACTATATTGCTAGAACTAAAACTAAACAATGAGTTGATAAATGCAATTAATATTCTCTAGAATGTATAATTTCCCATAAGACAACTATGTTTCACCTTTTTGTATCTTGAAAATTGTTATAAATGAAGACATTTATGTTTTCTATACTACAAGAGTGTCCAATTTAGGGAATAAGCAAAGGATGATTCATCTTAAAAACAATTATAGTTCTTTATCAATAATTTTGTAATATGTTTCTATGAGAAAAAAAATAAAATGGATAAATAATCATTCATAATTATTCTATCCCAAATCATGATTCAATGACATAAAAGAAATAACTCAATTTTCTTTAATAATTAAATTATCTATATTTTTATTATATACAAATATAAGAATATAATAATTAACGTAATTTTGATAGTAATATGAAGAAATGATATATAAATAAATATCCCCTTTCCTTTTCCTTTTTTAACCTTTAATCATATTTTAAAGAAAGAACCTTACTTATGACATGCCCTCTCTCAACTCAAAAAGGTTTCCATTTTATTTTTCTTTTAAAAGCCTTTAGAAGTTTTGTTTCTTTAAGTCAAAGCTTCCTCTCCTTTTTTGTTTTTAGATTATCTCTTCTCTGTTCAAAGGAGATGGGAGGCGTGCGGCTAAGCTCCTTTTTTTTTTGTTGTTTTTCTTCAAAGCTATTTGTTTTAATAACATCACCATGGTATTTTCCTTACGAATACTTTCAACTTTAAACGTGGAACCGTATTAGCGTTGAAATGCACCATTTTAGGAACATTATTGTTGTTGCCCTATTTGCTAGCATAATTAGTAATATCCTAGTTTACTTATTCAAATCAACAATGTCGATAAACAATTAAATAAAATACCTCAAAGAAAAATTTGTCGCGAATTAAATATGGAAGCATTAACTTTGCACGCTGACTGTTTGATAGAATTCTGCAGACATGTTGTCTCATGGAATGCACTAATTACAGGATATACACTGAAAGGTTTTGTTAAAAGGGCTTAGAAATTTTCCCAGCGAATGCAATTTACAGGTGTAAAGTTGTACCCCATAACTTTGCCAGCGTCCTGTCTGCCTACACTAAAGTGACACTTTGGGGCAGCGTATGGACATCCATAAATGATTAATGGGAAGGGGATTTTGGTAGATAATGCAGTCATAATAACTCTGGTAGACATGTATTCAAAATGCAGAAGAATAGACAAGGCGCGTGAACTGTGTGTCAGCAAAGCTAAACTGCGCTAAACATGATCATACACTGGAGTCAAAGTTATTCTTTAATCTATAAATCTACAATCTGTAAAGCGTGGAAGAAGAGAGTTTAAAAGAAACACATAATAGTAAGAGCCTACTTAGAGATTCCAAAGAGATATATTGAGAAAGGTGATTCCAATATAGAATATCCAAAATAGGTAAAACCAAAATAAGAAGAACCTTTAGCAACGAATCTGTCATCTAACTCTATCTCTGTATGCTCTGCCAGCAAAATCCACAATAAGAATGGATTCAAACCACACGTTGATCTAAAAAACTTTGACGAGCATCCATCGTGCACAAACACAAGTAGAGCTTTATAAAAGTGCCACATCATTTCATACAAAATCACCACAGACTAATATATAATTTACTTTAATACACTTAAATGGTAAAGCAGCAAATGCACACATAATTTAAGAATTTGATCTTACATATGATAGAATATCTCGGGGTGAAGAAAGTTATAGTTGAAGGAACACTCAAGTGTGCCTAATCCTTTGACGTTCCATGGAAATATATATGTGAATAACTGAATTTGAAAACTCACTACTTGATATTAATTACGAGAGCTTCCAACTAGTCTATACCGACTATAGTTTAAGACTATCCTCAAGCTAAAGTTCCCAACTATAAATGAAATACAATGTAGTCGTTCTTTGAAGGACTAGACACTCGACCATGGCCCTGTGGCTTAATAAAACATTATGTTCTTATCTTGCTCTACCAGACAGAGGGATTTTGTGGTAGTTTAGAATCACAACAATTAGCGAGGTATATACTCTGTAAGGAGCTTCGAATAAGAATTTGTGAAATCTAACTATGGGGACTGGCAAGAATGTCTTATTGTGATAATGGGAGAAAAGTATTACTTCACATTAACTCTTGACAGTGGGAGATATGTGGATGACGAATAATCAGTTTTTCTTCTTTCATTTAGACAGATTCAAATACCAATTTGTACAAATAAGTGGAATCAACAATTTAGAGTAAATCTACTTAACTGTGAACGCCCTAATTCAGATCTGTTTCTCTAGCCTTGTGATGCCTGATTCGAGTTCTCCTTGCAGCTCCTATCAGGTTTCTTCCTTGATAAAACAAATAGAGAAAATTTTAATAGATCCTTTGCGGATTTTTTTTTTCTTTCTTTCAATTCCCTTGCATATTCGCTGCTACTGTGGTGGCCGATCTGTGCTCCCCACAATTTCCTCCCGCAAACGTGACTCCTTCCTCCTCTCCAATACAGGTAGAACACACATTTGGTAACACCTCGGACTTTATCCAAACACTTAACAGGATTGGGGTCAAATTTATTTTGAAATCTAAAAATGCTTTACTTTATGTCCTGCAGCTAGAGGCATTGTGTTTTGAATCCACCATTAGAAGTGAAGATGTTAGAATCGATCCTTCATTGGCATTCTTGACTTCAGTTTCTATTGAAACTTATCAAATTCGATAACCCCAAATCACTCTTATAAATTACTACTGTTATATATGTCAGTCTGTTCATCGAATCTCTTCCTATTTGAGTTTTTTTATTTTCTTTAAACCCTCTAAGAAGATTCAACCCCTCCCTTCTGCCAAATCTCCACTTGATTATCCTTTGCATTGCTACCCCACACCCCTAGCAGTTGGGCGATCGACCCGATCATCCCCATCATTAAGACTAGTGCACCATATTAAAACTCCATTACCACTCCAACAAGAAAAATTGACTGGATCAACCATATGGTTCAACAACCATGTCCAGAGCATAATAAATGTGTCGATTATTTATTTTGTGAGCACTGAGACGGAGCACGTTGGGTAGCGCGTGCGCAGTTACCTATCGGGCAAAATCCAGTCAGCAGATGTGAAGAACAAATGATGCGAATAATAAATACATGACATTGTGCGACCATTAATGGTATGGGCATGATTTGGGTGTCGTATTAAGCAAGGAAATGCAGCTATCATTAATATTATCTGGTAAATGGGATTACAACTTAGGGAGGAATATAACTAAGCTGTCAGGAATTGTAAAGTTTCATCAATATTTCTATCTACTCTGCATCACTATGCTTCCTTAGGCATACATTGCAATTCGTTGTTATGAAAACGTATTCTAGGATATAGATTCAAGTATTGAAGTAACATTGCGATTGATATAGTAGTAAATCTATAAGCATAACATTGATCTTGAACCTTGTAGTTGATGTTGAAATATTGTGTCTTCATCTTTACAACCACTTTAACATTAACTCTCATTTGTGTTAATACCATTTTTCTAATAATAATAATACTAATATATGAGTGTGAATCTGTGTCATACATAGTGAAATCCATAATAAATGTAACACAATGTGAGTAACCAATTAGGTTAAATCATAGTATTACTAATAATAATAAATTAATAATGATATTAATTTACATATTATTGGTATTGAAATTAATATTGCTATTAATGATCAAATTAATAATAATAAATATGATCATATTATTATTAATATTATGAGTATCATTTGTCCAACTTAAATTATCAGTTATAAGTAATAGATTCAATTCACATAATAAATCGATCCAACACGATTAATCGACAATAATGGTACCAACTAAAAGAATTGCGAGATGTAATTATTGCACTAATGGTGGGGCCTTACAAATAGGTTCCCACATCGAAGAGAAAAGTTACAACAATTAAATGGAAAATGATAACCAGATCACGTAAATTAATAACTTAAAGTAAACGATTAACCCAATTACACAAAACACTCCAATTTTGAAACGATATAAAGAAACACAAGAAGTTAATAATCCTACGTCAAAATATTTAATTCTTAACTAAAGACATCCGATAACTATCTAAAAATACATTAAAACCTCCAACCAAGGAAACTCGAGAAACCATTGAAATTAAAACATACAATAACAATTTCACTATTATATATAATTTTTTTCACTTAATAACCCATAAAATCCCACTTTATAATTTTCACAAATACAACCCAGTCAATAAATTCTAACCTTACAAACTATCTAAATTAAGGAATGCAATTTATTTAAACTTACAAACTATCTAAATTAATAAATACAATTTATTACAAATATATACTATATACATTTAGATACACACATAAAATATATATATCTATTAACATTTCTCCTTCCTATAATTTCCAAATTTTACAAATAAACAAAAATGAATGTTATATATATATAACATTTAACAATTATATAAAAATATATTATTAAATTTATATAAAAACAAATATTTAAAAATATATTAATAAATATGTCCATGTTTAAAATAACAGTCAAATTTTTAATAAATAAATAAAAAGTTAAAAAAAAGAGAGTCCCAACGGACCACTGGCGCCAGTCCTACGGACTGCTACGGCCGTCCGTGGCCTAGCGCAGGGGTAGGCAAGTGGGTACGGCCTGCGCCGTCCCCCTCCTCTCCCATACAAATCAAATTTATTTATTTTTTATAAAATTTTATTTAATTTATTTTTATAAAATAAAATTTCGTCCTATACCAGGTACGGTACGGACGCTGATGAAAATAGGCTACAACTTCTTTTTTTCTTTTTAAAACAACAAATTTTCAACTATTATAAACACAGATTTTTAATTTAAGAACAATAATTTATATGTATATATAATATATATATATGTAATATATATATATATAGAGAGAGAGAGAAACATTTCTTCTGTGTAAACACAGAAAATCATACATTAAATAACAGAATATATATAATTATAGAATATTTCAAACCCATTAAAATAAAAGGATTGATCTTTTTCCACAGTAAGTAATAGAGAGAAATTGGACATATTCAAATGGATTTTAACATAATTTCTTTCTGTTTGTTGCAATAGAAATGATTTCAAATTTTGATAACAATTTTCTTTCAAAGAAGGCCTATTTATTTATTTATTTTCTTTTCTCAGAGAAATCATTTTTTTCTAATTCTCAAAAAAGATTTTCTTTTAAAAGTAAAGCTTGATTCAAAACACCTTTCTATTCTTTTTGCAGATTCAAAAACAATTAAGAGGAAAGAGGGTGAAACCTGTAGTCCTACGCTCTCGAGAACCTGATGAAGCTGATTTCTGACGGCCTCGAAGAACTCCTTGTTTGTGCTTCAAAATCTCCTCTACAGAATTTCATGCTCGAACTCGAAACGATTCTCTATTCAGATTACTTCTCCAAAGCAACACCAGTAACAGATTCCCAGATCCTTTCTAAAACTCTTATCAAAATATAGCAAAAGATTGAAATATCTTTCCTAAACTCAGAAAACTCAACAGTACAGAACCGTTAACTTGCACCACTTCTATCTCAATAATCCCCCCTATGTGAAAAACTTACAAAATTCTTTATTAACTAAAAGATATTGACAATTTCTTCTAAAAACTCTAAAAATCAAAAAATAAAATAAAATAATTCTTTAAAAGCAAGCTTTTACTCTGATCTGTATTCTTATTCGTTCCCACAACTTTTTTAGTCTTTTATTTGTTTTATTGTTTGAATTTCTATTTTTACCACTTTACTTGCACATCACATTATCTATTTAATTTAAATAATTTATTCTAATAATTATCCTCAACAAGATAATTAATTAAAATAAATAACACAATTTAATATTATAATTATCATTTAATAACACATGACCTTATAAAATTAAATAAAACATTTAAATATTTTCATACAAATAAATCAACATTTAAATCGAATACACCACAACCTAAAAAGTACCAACATTTAAATAAAATAATCATAACTTATAAAATACCACATTAATCAAAATACGACCAAACACAAAACACAAACCACAAATGACGACAATTACAAACATGAACAATACCAATCAAACAAGACGGTCTGGCATCATGGGACGAGATGACTTCATTGTCACCTCTGTTTCAACATTTAACCGTTGGGCTATTGGTGCTCGCCTTGTCCTGCCGAAGCAGGTGGAATTGAGACTTGTACCTACAAATCATGCATACAAACGAAGTCGTGTACATGTGCATATATATATATAACATCAAAGCATTAAATCAAAACATTGCATTGTGAGAAGGAATCATAGCGTAACAGAGCACTCGCAAGCGAGTGATGCTACACTGTCCTTCATCACCTATATCCTAACAATTATAATATAACTGATAAAATAACATTTCTAAACTAACAATTCATCTCATGACATAATTCATTAAATCATTGCATCATAATATAATTCTGAAAATCAACTAACATCACCAACCACCATGTCATATGAAATAATCATGTCCACTAAAGGAATAACAACATCATCAAACATTTAACCAACCAAATCAAACAATTATAGTATCATCATAGTCACAAGTAGCAAACGAACGCATTGAAAAATAATAAATCCAACCAGTAAGAGGAGGGGTATTACATCCTCCCCCTCATAAAATTGGCTTACTCCTGGAAGCCGGTAAACAAAAGGAAATAAGATTCCCTAACACAGGAGGCATCCTCACACACCAAGACGGTGAACTAATCACCATTAGAAACTAGTATCAAGCTCACACATAAGAGTAACAAATAATATTAAAAAGTATTAGTAACATGGGAGTATTACACATGGTGTTCCCTAATACTCAAGAGGTGGAAGACACCAACCCTCAATCTGTCCCTGTCATTTCCTAACTATATTATGATGGTAATATGCTATAGTTTCTCCTATGCTATAGTTTGAAATTGATGTTCTTGTTCCTATTGCAACTTTGATTACAAACTATGATACTCAATTAGATGTGGATTAAGTAGACACACTTAACCCATGTCGCTATGTAATTCATTACTCTATTATTAATACAAAAATTATATTATACTATCATTTGATTTTTTATTTTGTTTTATATTTATAATTTCTTTATAATATTTAAAATTTTAATATATAATTATTTTTATATAAGATGATTGATTTTTATTTAATATAATTAAGATAAAATTAATAATTATTAATATTAATATAAATGTATATAACCATCTTTTATTCCATTAAATTAGAATATAGGAATGCATTATCCTACAATTTACATTATAATGATTAATATATAATTTACATAATTTTAATAAAAAATAACATTAATATGACATTTTAAAATTATTTTTAATACTAGATTTAACAAAACTTACATTCTTTTATTAAATCTAAAATACTTTAATTAAAGTACCATAAAGGCAAGTACTAGCCACTACGTGGCACTTGTTAAATGCCTTTCAAAATTTTCCCAAGTACTTTCACTTATGCACCTTTACTTGCAATAATATCAAACCAAAATCTATGCGCTTTTATTTGCAACACTAATCCTCACATATGCATGAGTCTATGTGCAACATATGGTTAACACGTTGTTGGCTTTATACAAGTCTTTCACTATTTATTTGGTCCGCATTATATATGTGTTGAAGTTTACTTTATAACGTTCCTTATATATAACATATATATATATATATATACATGCATATTAAATCATTGGTTGTCATTCATATATATATGTATGTGTATATATATGTATATGTATATATATATATATGTATATGTATATATATATATATATGTATATGTATATATATATGTGTGTATATGTATATGTATATGTATATATATATGTATATGTATGTATGTATGTATGTATGTATGTATGTATGTATACATTAAAATACATACTCATATACATATATATACATATATCATTATTTAAATATCCATAATAAACACACATATTTATATATTCATCGATTGGTATATATATACAAAATGTATATATATATATATATATATATATATTTGTCATAAATGTCTAATCGATATCCTCATGCATATGATATATTCATGTATGAGTATGCGTAAGGATTTCTACCTATGTATATGCTCACATGCATGAGTTATTGCAATCACATACATATATACATTCTATGTATATACTCATTGATTAATATATAAATATAAATACACAAAGAACTTATACTCAATATAGAGATTTAGTCACATAATCCAAACTAAGAAACAACCAAGAAATCAAAGACTAAAACCAAAACCATTACAAATCATCCCCAAACTATGATTGAAGGTTTACTTACCAATTGGCGAACTAACTCAACTCAATTTGAACAAACTAGGATGTGAGTGTGTGATAGCTCAAATAGGCACATTAGGGGTTACCAAACTAAGCTCTTCTCCTGAGTTATACTCCCCCTCTCCTCCAGAGGGCTCAATTCTTTTCTTGCATCCAACTTAATGCATCACAATAGAAGTTAGCCAATAACATTACATTCATATTCATCATACATTTTCATCTTCAAAGCATTTAAAGTATCCACATTGCATTGCACATGCATTCATCACATTTTCCATCAAAATATACAAAAAATAATAATGTATTAAAGCATTTTAACTCATGAAAGTAATAGTAAATAGGTAATAACACAATGGGGTGTAACATGATCAAATCAATGCTAACAACAAAGTCTATTCAAGATGTGGATCCATCTAGAACTAAAATAGTTGAAGAAGCTATGGGGGTTATATCTGGTGATGGTGTAGCTCTTATTATTCCCATGCATTTGGAAAAGGAAGGTCTTTTGGAATTTTGTAACATTCCTGATGAATACAATGATAAGGTTAGCAAGGAAGATGTTCCTATCAAAGAGGATGCAAAATCAAATTTAATCACATAGAGTGGAATGTATCAAGAGGGTTTAGGGGGGAACTTGCTTTAGAATTTCCTAATGATGGTCACTTTATTATGGAGAAATATAGAAATAAGAAAAAACTAAAGCCACCCACATAATCTCAAGGAGTCATCACAAGAAATAGACAAAAGGTGGAATGTGGGTCAATTCAAAGGGGAAAAGGTAGGCTCTCTTTGCAACAAAATAAGGAAAAGGAAAATAAATTATAAATAGTTAAAGATATTCAAAAGACCTTATTTTTGCACACCTCAAAAGAATTAATGAAGGTAATTCCCTAGAATATCAAAGGGTTAAATAACCCTCATAAGCATGATCTCCTATTGAATTTGATAAGAGATCATAAACTTGATATTTTACTCATTCAAGAGACAAAGATGCAAAATGAGAAAATTGAAAAGATTAAATTTTTTTTTCAAGGATTATGGTTTTCATAGTATAAGCGTTGATGGTGCTTTATGGGTTATTGTTACTCTTTGGAACCCAGTAATAATAAAATTTAATGCTTTATATGCTGATTTTAATCACGTTGCTACTCATTTTCAACATTTGTATGATGATAAGTCTTGGATCTTATCTAACATCTCTACCCTAAATAATAAAAATGGTAGAAAGAAAATTTGGTCTAAGCTTAACAATTTTAAGGCTACTCATCAAGATGTTAGTTGGCTTGTTATGGGATATTTTAACACATCTTTAAAAAAATGATGAGAAACAAAGGGGTTCCCAAGTGCCTATGAATAATAGATATGATCTTGTGGATTTCATTAATGCTCAAGCTTTGTTGGGCACTGATATTCAATGTGTTGCCTTTACATGGTCTAAAATGTGGGAAAAGATCTTATCTAGGAAAAACTAGATCAAGCTCTTATCTCAACAGACTGACTTTTTTTATATTCTTGCTCTCTCTCAACTCTTACTAGATTGGGATTTGATCATTTCCCCATTGTCCTTGCTATTGATATTTTAGGGAGGAAAAAGTGTTTCTGATTTAGATTTGAAAAATTGTGGTTAAAATATTCAGATCTTAAAAATAGGATCAAGGATTGGTAGAATGTAAAAGTTAAAGGATCTACTATGTACAAAGTGGCTAAGAAATTAGCTTATGTTAAGATAAATGTTCAAAAATGGAATAAATCTTCTTTTGGTCAGTTTTTTGTTGAAAAAGATTCCCTAAAAGGTGAATTAGATAATGTTCAAAAAGATATTCAAGAAAATGGGTTTAGTTTTGTCATTCAAGCTAAAGAGAATGATTTTCTAGTTTAGCTACATAATATTATTGGAAAATAAGATGATATCTAGAAACAAAGGTCCAAGGCAGTCTGGTTACAAAGTGGGATAAAAATATGAATTTTTTCATCTATCAACCTTCAAACACCATGCTGATAATTGTATTA
The DNA here is from genome assembly GCA_007258455.2 of Sequoia sempervirens. NCBI lineage: Eukaryota > Viridiplantae > Streptophyta > Pinopsida > Cupressales > Cupressaceae > Sequoia > Sequoia sempervirens. The sequence goes on from VDFB02108571.1 coordinate 62,332, forward strand.
AATCTATTCAAAGTAATGGTATCATCATTGATAATGAGTAGTGTATTATGTTGGTGGCTAATGATTTCTTCTCTAATCTTCTTACAAATGATGTAGAGCTTGATTTTATTTATGAAGAGAAATTCCTCAATCTTATTCCTAATATTCTAACAAATTAATCTGATAGATTGCCTATGGGTATTCCTTTTTTTTTCTTTTGAAGGTAATAAAGCTCTAGGCCCAAATGGTTTCCCCATGTTTCTCTTTCAAACCTTTTGGGAGTATGTGGGGAAAGATGTTTCTACTGCTATGAATGATTTTTTTGGTAGACAACATTTGTTAAAAGAGCTTAATTCCACCTTTATAGTATTCATTCCTAAGATCCTTATAGCCAGTTCCATTAGGGAATTTAGACCTATCAGTTTGTGTAATTACATATATAAAATATTTTTTAAAGTTCTTGCTTTAAGATTACAAATGGTTATTCTGAATTTAATTTCCATTTAGTAAAGCAATTTTGTCCTTGGTAGGTAGATTTTGGATTCAATCATTATGGTGCATGAGAATATTCATTCATTGTCGATTAATAAGAAATTTGTATTTTTTCTAAAACTTGATATTCTAAAAGCTTATGATCAAGTTAATTGACAATTCCTTGTTAAAGTCTTGAAGGTATTTAGTTTTGGAAAGAAGGCTATTGAAATTATATGGCAACTAATTATGACTCCTAAGTTTTTGGTGTTTGTAAATGGGTCTCCTAGTTTTTCAACAACTTTAGAGGGATTAAACAAGGAGATCCTCTTTCTCCTTTCCTCTTTGTGCTTATGGTAGTCTTTGGGAATATCTTTATAGAAGGCTATCAATGTTGGTTATTTGAAGGTTCTTTATCCTTCTTTCAACTAGGTGTGTTCTCATCAACAATTTTTTGATGATAGGGAAGCCTCTGTAACTAAAGTGAAACACCTTAAATTAATTTTTCTTAATTATGAAGCGACTACTAGTAAAAAAAATAGTCTTCTTAAAAGCTCCATTTTCTTCATGAATACACCTGAAACTAGACATAATTGTATTTCATGCATCCTTGGGTGTAAGATTGGTTGTCTCCCTAATTAATATTTAGGTCAAGGATTTTTGGATAGGTTTTAGTCTAAATTCTCAAGCTAGAAAGGAGCTATTTTAAGTCAGGTTGGTAAGGTACAACTTATTAAATCAACTCTTCAAAATTTACCTGTCTATATGCCATGAGCCTCTTTAAGGTGTTGAGAAATTTTCTTGGTCATATTGAAAAGATTCATAAGAATTTTTTATGGTTGGGAATGGAAGAGTGGAAGCGCCTTCATCTAATCTTCTTGGAATGTATTTTTATTTACTAAAAAAATATGGGAGGTCTTGGTACTAGAAGAACCAGATATTTTAACTGTGTTATTGTCCTAACAACTTTGGAGACTCCTTTCTAAAATAATGAATGGACTAGGATTATTTCTAACAAGTACTTGGGTAATTTTGATAATATTGAGGATATTTTATATTCTTAGGTTCTCCCTTCAAGATTGGATTTTTGGAATAATATTATAAAAGCTAATTTTTTAATTTCCAAAGTGATCAGGTGGATTGTTGGGGATGGTTGACATATCAAGTGTTGAGAAGATTGGATGTGGTTCAGTAATGGACCTCTTAAACATGGGCCTTAGGCTATTCCTTATAAAGATTTATGTTCTAGGCTTACTAGCTACCACTTGGCATACTATATCTAGAATGGACAGTGGAGGGATTTGGTTTTTGTTGATCCATCTCTTGTAGTTATTCAAAGTTCTTTATCTATGGTGCATATATCATTGTCCCATAGGTTTGACAAAATGTTTTGGAATATTACTGTAAGTGGTAATTATTTGATTTCATCTGCTTTTAGTCTGTTGTTGGATCATGCTTCTCCACCTCCATTTTGGGCCTCCTTATGGAACTCTATGTTGATTCTAAAAACTAAAATTCTCTTCTGGCTTCTTGCTCAAAATAAAGTTCTTACTTTGGAGAATTTGTGCAAAAGGGGTTTTTCTCTTCCTAATAGACATCCTTTGTGTGAAAGGGATTCAAAGTCTCATCTCCATATTTTACTTGGTTGTAGTTTTGTTAAGGATGTTTGGGACTGTAGACACCTAAAAATGACCTAGGCCTGCAAGCTTCATTTTTACCACTTTCGTCCTAGCATAATTAAGACATTTAATTATGTCCTTGGTCCCGATGTTCTTGATTGAATAGTTCATAATTATTTAATTAATTCGTAATCTTCAGTTCCTTATGGTTGTTAAAATAATAAATTTTGTTTGTTTGTTAAATCGATCATTAGCTATCTGATCTTTAATTAAATAAATTTCTTGGTTATTTAATTTCCACCTTAATGCATTTAATTCTTATTGATTAGTAAATAAGTAGATTTACATTTATTTATTTAATCATCATGATTGTCATTAGTAAATGGATTAGTTTATTTAATTAATTGAAATTCTTGCTAAATTAAATAATTAAATTTAATTTATTTAATTTCTAATTAATATTCTTCTCATTTTAAATAAATTAAATTATTTAAAATGTCATGTCAATCTAAGCTATAGGTCCTTTTGATAAATAATCTGAAAGATTATTTATTATCTCTCAAAATCCATAATTTGAATTGTTTTGGTCAGAACAGGTAATTAATCTTCAAAATCAATGATGGTAGATTCTTGATTTTCCAAATCTTATCTTCAGTCCACATCTTATCTTCTTGATTTTTCGAATCTTGCAAATCAAGCAATCTTATCTTCTTGATTTTTTGAAAATCTTTACTTTCTAATTATTTTTTCTCATTTATTCTCCACCGTTGATCCGATTTTATTTTGACTGTTCGATTAAGGATTTTGCCCTAACCCTAATTAGGGATTCTCAGGTTTAATCTGGATCATTCATTTTAGGTTCTTGTCATTGATTTATCTCGTTCGTCCATTCGAAATGGCCTTTTCTATAAAATGTCATCTTCTTCTCACTTTTGGGGGACACACATTTTACGTAATTACTATAGTCATTTACTTAGCTTCACATTTCATTGTCATAGGCAATTGTAGTATTTCATTATTGGCATTAGGTTTTAGGCATTTGATTAATATTGACATTTGTTTTAGACATAGGCATTGGCAAGAGTCATAGGCATAGAAAATCCTTCAAATCTTGTTGTAGGGCTTAGACATTTAGATTGCTCGAACGACGAATCTGAGGGCAACATACATTTCCAGCAACCAAGAAGGTGTAACGAAGGTGAAGCATGGAAGATGGAGATGCTTGGTAATGTCGTTTCTTGTATTTTCATTTGATTTCAATTGTACTTCGTTATTTTCATTGGATTTTAATGTTGTTTGATCTAGCCATTTAACAATCTGATTTCCCTTGATTACATTGGTGAACCCGGCGTTTTGTAGAAAAATTCATGTGTTTTTGTTTTGTTTTCACTATTTTGCAGGTTACAGCCAAGACGTCATACGAAATCCCATCACCTTCAGTTGAGCACAGAAAAATGGGAGAATAAAATATTTTCAAACGGTTTCTAGGTTTTGTAGATCTCACTCTTAGCTTTCCAGAACATCAAACGGTTTTAAATTTCGTTGAGATTTGAAAAAGTTATGGGTATTTTACTATTCGCTATTTTTTTAATTTAATTCTTAAACCCGCGTTTTCTTTTGTCTATAACATTTTTTTTGTGTAGAATCGTGGAAAAAGTTTTCTAGGTTTTGAAAGTCTATCATTTAGCTTTCCATGGATATCTACCACTTAAAATTTTGTTAAGTTTTGAACAAGTTATCGCCATTTTAATTTTCTGTTGTCATTAATGTTTTCTTTTATTTATTTATTTTGTGTTACTAATCTTTTCTTGTAGCGTGTGGCGATCCCCATTTGTGTGCCAAAGACCATTGTTTGCAGATTCGCATGTCAAAGAAGGAATACAAACATTGTGCTTGTTTTTCGTAGAGTAGCAAACATTTGAATTTGGTGCATATAAAAAGAACACATGTCTTCTTTGGTTGATTGTGCTTGCAAGATGGTAGGTGAGTATGCTCTCACTTGGTGAAAACCTTGTGATCAGAAAACTAGACCCATCTTTATTTGTTAATTACCCATACTTGATTTGTTATATCGGATCCTCTCACACTGCGCGCGTGCGTGCGATCCACCGGGTGTAAAGAGGTTGCTGACTCTACGGTGCAGGCTGTTGATACGGTGGAAAAAGTACTCACCCGGAATGACTGAATGGTAGCACCACGACACGGACTTCCGGCCCGGTATATAAAAGTGGGTTCTTGGGGGAAGCCCAAGAATCACGAGTGTGGTTCCGACGAGATGGATCCGAAAGGGGACTCTCGCCGCATGGATCATGCCCCATGAATGGAATGTTTGAATTAAATACCCCTTGTTTTAGTGTCCAACCATTCTT
>VDFB02108573.1:0-14468 GCA_007258455.2 Sequoia sempervirens
GACTGAGTAAAACATAAGGAGCAAAATCAAAGCTCCAACATTATTACTTGCAGATCTGAATTGTTGTTAAGCTGCTATAGTCGTGTGAACAGTGATCCGCTACAGTCATCAGTCATCAGTCGTTATAAGGGTCTGTTATGTTGATTACAGTCATCTCTTGAAGCCACGATTTTGCATATAAAGGCTTAATTTTGATTCATTATTGCTGGGAGGTGTTGGCGCTTAATGGGTGAGGACCTTTTGATTGTGTTTGCTGCCTAAGGAAGGACGTTGAAGCTGCACTTTAATTAATACAAAAATATGATCTTAAGGAATAGGGGCGGCTATGTTCATGAGTGCGATTTCAACAAAAAGGCATCATATAAAAATCCAATAAAATCAAGGAAACTTCGTTAGTCTTCAAAGAGACTAGGCGCTACATCAAGGGGGTCAAATTAGCCCAGCTCAAGGAGTTTTGAATTATTCTAACAAGCAGCCTTCAACTCCAGGTTCAAACAAATTTTGTATGACTTCAGTCTGACACTTCAATTAGTAAATCTGCATTGTAATTTCCATGTTAAATATAGTTGCATTTGCATTGTTAAGTAGCTACTATTGTAGAGCTCATTACCATCGACATTGTGGAAAGGGGATAATTACTTTATCATAGCATACACAAGTAAATTGTAAATCAGACTGTAATAGTTCCTATCAGATCTGATAAATCATTGTGTTTGAATGAAATGCCAAGAGTCTTAGCATCCTCATGTTGATTTGTATTGAGTGATTGCATTTCAAATAAGTTAGTAGCATTTGGGAAGCCATACATGATAGTTTATGCATTGGAGTATCATTTGTATCAGCTTAATAGAATGCTTGCCAAATGTTTGTCAAAATGCTAGTTGGTTGTAGATGCTTAGTTTGCATTTAGAAGTCCTATATGAGCATTGTATAAGGTGAAAATAATTCATTGGTGCATCTAGATGATAAGTTAAACATGGTATTGTTGACTCATAAGCATTGGAAGCAGTTCATCAATACTTTTCAAGCATACCATCAGACTGTAGTCTCAGACCAGCAAGCTTGAAGTTTGCATTTGAAAAGTGTTTGACAAAATTTTAAGGGAACAAAGATGAGTTTTTGAGTCAGCTTAGGCTAGGCTCATCACAAATGTATGCACCAATGTTGGGGACATCTAGAATGTATGCCCAGAAAGGGACATCTGGACCATTTGTATCTCTATTTCATTAAGCTCATGGAAGCTATGTATGTATTCATATATCTCTTTCTTTATTGAGAAATTGTAAATGGAAAATGTTATCAAGAAATTATGTAATATGGAATCATTACTTGGGATTTTGTAATGTTTCTTTGTAATGCAATGGGAAAGTTTGAGATGTGATTATTTCAAATGTGCATCTTGTTATTGAAATAGAAAAGAAAATTTTTATTGCTAAGAGTTGGTATCAAAAACTATTCACTTGTGGGTTAAACATGGTAAAAAACAATGGGTAGAACATTGTGTATGTTACACCAATCTATCCACCAATAATTTGCAAAATAAAATATTGAAGAGTTAGAAAGCAAAGTCAAACCATACTTTGTCAAATTATCAATAGTTGCAAATTTGAAATTTGTAACTTGTAAGATGCATGTGATATAAAGACTCCAAATTTTATTATCTAGTGTTTGAGTGGTTCTTTGTCAGATAGCTAGCTTTGAAGAAAATAGCCTACCCCTTCTAGTCTTGTAACTGTGCAATTCTTGAATAAAGAGATCTCTCACTTCAGCCTAGGGTGTCATCCTTTGAATGCATGTCATGAGGCCGTCCATAACCTCTCTATAAGGATTTGAGAAACTATCCTAATAGAAAAAAATGAGGGGTTGAGTAAGTACCTTGTTGCATGGATGGGTTGGTGGAGTTGATTGTTCCACCTCCGATCAATGATATCTCAAAGGGGATCTAATTTGAGGCTTTCCCCTTGTAATAATTTTGGATGGACCCTTTGGCCCTATTTATGGCCTCATAAATATACCCCATTGGGTTTTGATCCCCATACCAAATGAAGAACTCTAACCAAGGGCTTTGACAACTACAATTTACAAATACAAAAAGATTAAAGTTACAAATTTATAGTGAAAGGCTTAAATTAAAAATTAAATATTCAATTTGCATTCAAAATCAAAGTTTTGAGGCTACCTTCACAATCCATGTAGCTCTTTGTGCAAAAAGGTTGTCAAAGATTATGCTTGCAACTCTCTCTCCATCAAACTTCTTTGAATATTATGAGTCTAGCCATGCTTGATTCACAAACATTTGTTTCAAGGAAGTCAACAAACCAATAATGCTTTGCAATGTTAAGAAAATTGTTGCAAACCTTGTGACACTCGATTGAACCGACTCTTTCCCTTGGGTGTGATCTCTCATCAAATTAAGAACTAAAGGGTGATTGTAGATGAATTTTGTTATGCTGCATGCATCATCTACAACCATTCTCACCCAATCAAGTTTGGTTATGTCCTCCAAAAGAAGGCCAAGGCAATGTGTTGCACAAGGGTCCAAAATAGTGACTAATGCCTCTCTTCAAGCAATCTCCTAGTTGCCACGTATGCTATTGCATTGTCAGTTATGATTTATACCACATTCTCTATGCCCACCTCTAAAACAACTTCTCAATGTTTCTGCATTTTTTACTTTGTTAGAGGCATCAACTGATTTCAAAAAAATCACCTCATCATTCGAAGCTACCAAAAAATTGATAATAGTGTAGTTTTTCCCATCTGTCCACCCATTTGAAAGAATAGTGCAGCCATATTTTCTTCATTGCTTCTTTTGTTCTTCCACTATTAGCTTTGCCTCTTTGTTTGCATTTGTGGGCAACCTACAAGTACAAAGCGAAAGTACAAAAAAAAATTTATAAACACAAAAAATAGCAATCATTCAACATAAATTACTATAAATTAATCAACATAAATTTAGCCTAAAATTCAACATAAATTTAAAATTACGATAAATTAGTATAAATGTACCAACTTCTACTTTAGTCATTATGAGAAAATGCCTTGTAGCCTTTTCTTGCAACTGTCAATGCAGTTACCAAATTCTCCCAATAAGGATTGCTTGCCACATTGAAAGGAAGGTTGTTGAAGTATCAAAAATCAGCACATGCCTTTGTTGGAAATGTTGGCATTGATGTCAAAGGTGCATACACATGTGGTCATTGATGTCAAGAAGGTAAATGAACAAGATTGTTATCCCTAATGTCAAAGCCTAAGATTGTTGGTGAGATTGATGTCTAAAAAATCATTGTGGAGATTGTTGGATTAAGATGTATAGACGAGAGTATAAGAAATATGTAATGAACGGACTAATTTTTTGTTGTTTTTCAAATGCTATTACAATCAACATGCACCCATTAAAAGTTGGCTCTTAAACCAAAGCGTTGGCTTATCTAATAGAATATGCAGGATCGGTGGGCCAGAGTGTGAGCATATGGTCGAGGAAGGATCTAATGCAGATTCTGGCTGAAGGAATGGTAAGAAGAATGTGTCTAGGATGAGAGCGAGCATATAGTCAGGAAGGATCAAGATGCAAGATGGTGAGTAACTCTAACCAAGGATGGCTGAGTGGTGACATATGGTGAGGAGGGTCCCTACAACTACTGACTGAAAGTAAATAGGCGGCAAGCCAGCCTCTTCCACTTATTCAGTGGGAAGTACAAGTAATTCAAAGAGAAGAAGTGAGAATTGCTGACAGTACTACTGTTCAACTTACAATAAATTAGAGAACCTGCCAGGAACACAAGATTAGAAGCTTTCAATGCTGCAATAATTTTAGCTATCTCTCCAATGCTCACAAACCCCTTTAATATCAATTTCTCACTCAACTAATGAATTTTTCCAAGTCTGATATACTGATTTTTGACAGAAAATCCACAGACCAGCAACACAACAACTTACTAAAATGCTCACAAATCACTCAAAACTCCCCCAAATCACATGAGACTAAATGCATTCAACTCCTAATATGATGGCGCCCCAAAAGTGACTGAGAAACCAACCCAAATGACTCCTATTTATTTTTCACGGAAATCAATGCATGCTCAGAAAAGTACGGCCCTCAAGGAGGGGCGATTTTGCTCCTTAAAATTCAAGACACATTAAAAAAATCTGAAACTTGACATGCTAGGTCGCCCTTGGTAGGAAATCAGATTAGTTCAATACCCAGAATTGCAATATTTTTATTTCAAGAGATATGATCAATTCTTACAATCGGTGGGATGTGTTAACTCCAGAAACAAGATTAAATGCAAGGAAAGCTGAGCCCCAATATGCTAGGAACTCAAATGCAATGCTGAAAACAAACTCACTACAATCTACCTCTCAACTAGTTGCTATCTTTCAAGCAAGAAGATGAGCCAAGCTAGGAGGTGTTCTTTCCTCGAAGCAATCTGTCACCATTTTGGCAGCATAACTTTACTGAAAATATGAGATGTCCAAATGAAGAGAAGAAGCCAACATTTATAGACTTGAAGAGAATCTTCTAGAAGCTTCAAGAAGGGCGCCCAAATTTCAAATTTGAATTCAACTTATTTCCCTCCAAAGGTGGCGTCCATTTCTCAAGGCAATATTTAACTTTATAAAAATTAATCTCTCCCCTCAAGTAGGCGTCCCACTTTTCCAACCCTTAATTTGGCCTTAAAAAATATAAGTTATCTCCTCATGAAGCATTTACCCATAAAGTCCCCTTTTTAAAACAACATGAAGTTATAATGCTATGCCAAGGGGGTTATAATATTAAAATATAACATTATAACATGAAAATAACTTATCTCTCTAGAAAAAGCATCCAAGGGCCAAAAATCCAATTACCAACTGAACTGGTTGAAGATGAGAGCCAACAACAGCACAGGATCACAGGAGTCCTTTGCCGGAAATGGGGAATTTATAAAATAGTAAATTCATGAGTTCTAACTCGGAGATACCAAATAGACTATACCATTCAGAGCTCTGAAAGGAAACCATAAAGAGATCCATGATCCAGATCCCCAGAGCTCCAGAAGCAGCAACCTCCTCTCAAAAGCGAGAGCTGTTTACCATCACAGGTAGCCTATGGGTTTTAAAGGAACGACCAGTCAGGCTGGAAGTGATCACATTTGAGAAGGGGACATTCTGATCACCCCTCCCAAAGTTGCTTGACCTCAAGCAATGCTAGCAAGAGTATAGATCTTTGCAGAATCTCCCTATTATTTTCCCAAGTGGCATCCTCCAAAGGAAAGTTCTTCCACTCCACCAAGTATTCTTTGATTGTCCTTCTCCTCAAAGAACGTTCTCTGGGATTAATAATCTCCTTTGGAATCAAGGTCAATTGTCCTTCTTCATCCAAGGGAGGCAACTATGATTAAGCAACAACATTGTGTCCAAGTTCCTTCTTGAGGCGAGACACATCGAAGACATTGTGAACCTTACTACTTGAGGGTAGTTCCAACTCATAAGCCACTGCTTCAACTTTTCTGATGACTTTGAATGGCCCATAGAAGTGAGGTTTGAGATTCTCAGCTCCACTCTTGCTTCGTAGAAGTGGAAATTTGTTTGTAAAAGGAAGCAGGCTGAGGAGATAAACCCATATCTCAACCTCAAATGAGGCAGCTCAAAGCGCTCTTGATCAGTACATCTTCCTCATGATTTTGTGCTGTTTGAAGTTTGTTCTTCAAGGACTTCAAAATATCTTGACTTTGCTACAACCAACCCTTGGCTTGAGGGGCTTTGCTATCACCAAACACCAAATCAACAAAGCTAGGAGCCTCATAACCATAGAGAGCCATGAATGGAGACATCCTTATTGACATGTGGAAGGATGAATTGTAGCAATACTCCCCAATGTGAAGCCATTTCACCCATGCCCTTTGCTGCTCCAAGACATAATTTCTAAGATAGCCCTCCAACCATTTGTTCACTATCTCTGTTTGACCATCGGTTTGAGGGTGATAGCTAGTGCTTGGAGTAAGCACTGTACCACTCATCCTGAAAACTTCTTGCCAAAAGGTGCTTAGGAACTTGCTGTCCCTATCACTCACAATGTTTTTCGGCAACCCATGCAATCTAAACACTTCATGGAAAAACAAATCTGCAACTTGAGCTGCTGAGAATGTGCTAGTGATGGCAAAAAAATGAGCAAACTTAGTTAATCTGTCCACTACAACATGGATACAGTCTTTGCTTTGAGCCTTTGGCAACCCCGTGATGAAGTCCATTGATATGCTTTCCCATTTTTGGTTGGGAATGGGAAGAGGTTGCAGCAAACCAGCTGGAAGGGAATGCTCATTTTTGTTCATCTAACAAGTGCGACACTCCTTAATGTAGCGTTGGACTTCTTCTTTCAACCCCTTCCAAGAAAACCTCTCCCGAATCTGCCTATATGTCTTGAAGTAACCTTGATGACCAGCAAGTGGAATGTCATGGAAAGTCATCAAAATCTTCTTTTTGAGCTTAAAATCGGTCACCAAAAAGATCCTTCCCTTGTAGTGTATCAAACCATCAACCACTGTGTATCTTTCGTCATGGAAAGAACCTTCAATGATGCTGGTTGCAAACTGATTTTTGGCATAATCAGCAAGCAACATCTCCTTCCAATCAGCAGTAAGCTCACACAATGAGCTCAAATGAGGCCTCCTAGATAGAGCATCTGCCACAATGTTGTTTTTCCCTTTGACATACTCAATGTCAAAATTGTAAGCTTGAAGCTTACTCACCCACTTTTGTTGTCTTTCATTCAAATCCTTCTGATGCATGAAGCACTTGAGACTATTGTGATCAGTCTTGACCACGAACTTGCTTTCCACCAGATATTGTCTGAACTTAGCTAATGCATGCATGATTGCAAGCATTTCCTTGTCATAGATAGAGTGGCTCCTTTCAACACCCCTTAGTTTCCTACTTTCAAACACAATGGGATGTTTATCTTGCATCAAAACAGTCCAACACCTTCTCCAGATGCATCACACTGTAACTCGAAAGGCTTGGAGAAATCTAGTATGGCCAATACTGGACAAGAACTCATGATCTTCTTGAACTTATCAAAAATACTTTGAACCTTTTCTGACCAAAAGAAAGCCCCCTTTTTAGTGAGGTCAGTAAGAGGAGCAGCACTTTGAGAGTAGCCCTTCCTAGATATACATGAAAACTCAAAGACCCAAAATCCCTTCAAATATGATCAAGTTCTGGAGGTGGCCAATCAACTGTGCCTTGATCTTTTCGGGATCAGCACTTCACCCCATCAGTGGTGATTATGTGACCGGGTGAGCAGCTCCTTCATTCCAAATTCACATTTGGACTCTTTGGCAAACAAACTTTCTGATTCAAGAATGCTAAGCACTTCCTCCAAGTGCTTGAGATGTTCTTCCCACGTCTTGCTGAAGATGAGAATGTCATCAAAGAAGATCAACACAAATTTCCTCAACTGTTTCTGGAAACCTCTGTTCATGCAAGACTGGAAGGTGGCTGGAGCATTAGTCAAGCCAAAGGGCATGACTAGGAACTCAAAATGACCATAGTGGCATCTGAATGCCGTCTTCTCAACATCTGAACCTCTCATCCGAATTTGATAGTAACCCGACCTCAAATCAATTTTTGAAAAGAACTTGGCACCATGTAGCTCGTCAATGAGCTCATCTATTCGAGGAATGGGGTACCGATTTTTGATTGTTCTTTGATTCAAGGCACGATAATCCACACACATGCGGATAGTGCCATCCTTCTTCTTCACAAGAACTACTGCAGAAGCGAAGGGACTCTTGCTTCGATGAATGAAGCCCATCTCCAAGAGTTCTTTTATGTTTTTCTCAATCTCGTCCTTCTGCTTCTTAGGATACCGATATGGTGTTGTGATGACTGGCTTGGCCCCTTCCTTGAGTTCAATGACATGCTCAGCTCCTCTTTCAGGAGGTGGCCCAGAAGGTAGATCAGCAAACACCTTACTCTTCTTGGTGAGTATAGACTGGATATCTGGAGGATAGTCCCTCTTAGTTTCAACTGGACTAGCTGGAAGAACCATACATTCCGCAGCCCACTCCACTTGATCGTGCTGAATCAGCCTCTCCATTCTTTTGAAGGACACAATCCGAGGACCACCATTGGACATTCCTCTAAGCACCACCTTCTTCCCATCAAATTGGAACTTGAGCTCCATTGTTTGTAGGTTGAGAGAGATTTCACCAAGTGAGCGTAACCACTGAATACCAAGTACGGCATCCGTGTCTCCAATAGTAACTACATAGAAGTCATCTTTGACTTCATAGTTGCCTAACTGCATGGACATGTTAGGAACTCTTTGGTTGCAAGAAATATATAACACATCAGCCACCATGACTTTGAAGCCTTCAAATTCTTCAGTTTTGAGACCTCTCTTTGCAACCACTCCTTCGTCAATGAAATTATGTGTGGCCCCAGTGTCAATCAAGGCAACAATTCGGTGACCTCCAACTCCGCCACGAACCTTGAAAGATTTGTTCTTTTGAAAACTAGAGAGTTGGGCAATAGGGCCCCCAACTCCTTGCTCATGATCAGACTCTTCTGGAGCTTTCTCTTCCTCACTTTCCCCAAAATAAGACTGCTGATCAGACATATCAGATTCTGATCCATAATCAGAATAGGCCCCCATTTGATTAGAACGCCCTCTTCCAGGACATCTATGACCCTTGGTTCAAGGCTCCAAACATGTATAACACTTGCCCTCCTTTCTAAGCTGTTCACGTTGCTCATCAGTCAACTTGGGTGGAAACCTCTTGTGCTGATTTGAAAAATGCTTCTTATCCTTCTTGTGGCCAAAGGGCTTTGGCAGAAATTTAGGCCTAGGGGCTGATAACTCCATACTTTGAGACTTTTTGATTGCTTCTTCGAGACTTGGTGGATCGAAAGCTTTAACCCACCCTTTCAAGGGTTCAACCAATCTTTCAGAAAACAAAACAACCAACCTTCTTTCAATGATGTTGGGCACCATCATGTAAAGTCTTTGGAAATCAGCTATGTAAGAATCCAAGGAGCCATGCTGCTTCAGTTGTGCAAGCTCATGGAATCTCACTTCAGGATCCTTAATGTCGAACCTATCAATCAGCTTATTGGTGAATTCACCGTAGGTTCGAATGAGGTTATGGCCAAGTGTGACCAAACCATGGTACCACCACTCATGGGCAGCTCCCTCCAAATGTAGTGTTGCAAACTTGATGGCATCTTCTTCTGGCATGGGATGAAGTGAAAGGTAGTTGTCTAACTTCTGAACCCATGATCTTGCTGAACACTTATCACTTCCATCGAAGTGAGCCAATGACACCTTCTCGAGGGCTTGCTGATAATCGGTTCTAGGAGCCATATGAGCATGGTTATCAACTCTTCCACCATTTCTTCTGCTCCTATGGTTCATGAATTGATCAAAGGACCAATGGTCTCTAAGATCAGGGGGTAAGGTGACATACTCCAAGTAGGCTTGTCTTGCATCATCCGCAAGATTAGGAGTGGCCTCAACTTGTGGTTCTTCCCTTTGAGTAAATGTGGGAAAAAGTGGCCTAGAAGCTGATCCTCTAGAGGTGGCCTCATACTGACCAATAGTTCTACTCCCTCCATTGCCATTGTTCCCATTGACTCCACTGTTTTCTCCTGTAGCATGGTTTTGATTAGGAGTATGATTCTGAGGAGCTTGCTGGTCCATACGTGCAAGCAAACGGGACATCATATCAATCATGCCGTCAAACTTCTTTTCCATTCTTTTTTCTTTCTCTTCCATGGCTTGTCTCTGACTGTCTGACATTCTCTCAACTACTTTACCAGTATCTATTGCTTTCCCTGTTTCTCTCAAAGCCTCTGAAAAAGTATCTGCTTCTAGCACTAGGAAACTGTGACTGCTGTTTTCTGGCCTGACTTCTAGTGTAGTATCTGCAATCACTATCACTCATTTGACGACTGAATCACTGTAGGGCGCAGGTTGGTATAATCATGGCTCTGATACCACTATAATGAACTGGACTATTTTTTTTGTTTTTTCAAATGCAATTACAATCAACATGCACCCGTTAAGGCTAGCTCTAAACCAAAACGTTGTGTAAGCAACTCTAACCAAGAATGTACACCAGGATCCTGATGTGGGCAAGGTGTGAGCATATGGTTAGAGGATCTCATGCAAATGCAAACTGAAAGGGAACTCTAACCAAGAATGCGTCTAGGATAGACGAGCATATGGTCAGAGGATCAAGATGCAGATGAACTGAAGTAACTCTAACCAAGGATGGCGCCGAGTGATGGCGAGCATATGGTCAGAGGGTCCCTACAACTACTGATTGAAAGTAAATAGGCGGAAAGCCATCCTCTTCCACTTATTCAGTGGGAAGTACAAGTAATTCAAAGAGAAGTGAGAATGGCTGACAGTACTACTGTTCAGCTTACAATAAATTAGAGAACCTGCCAGGAACACAAGATTAGAAGCTTTCAATGCTGCAATAATATTAGCTATCTCTCCAATGCTCACAAACCCTTTTAATATCAATTTCTCACTCAACTAATGAATTTTCCCAAGTCTGATATACTGATTTTTGACAGAAAATGCACAGACCAGCAACACAACTTACTAAAATGCTCACAATTCACTCAAAACTCACCCAAATCTCATGAGACTAAATGCATTCAACTCCTAGTATGATGGCGCCCCAAAAATGATAGAGAAACCAACCCCAAAGACTCCCATTTAATTTGCACGGAAATCAAGACAAGCTCATAAATGTACGACCCTCAAGGAGGGGCGATTTTGCTCCATAAAATCCAAGACACATGAATAAAATCTGAAACTTGGTGTACTTGGTCGCCCTTAGCAAAGAATCAGATTGGTTCAATACCCAAAACTGCAATATTTTTATTTCAAGAGTTATGAGCAAATCTTACAATCATTGGATGATAGGAAACTCAGAGGAAACAAGACTAAATGCAAAGGAAAACTGAACTATTATGCTGAGTAACTCAAATGCAATCACGAAACAAACTTACTACAATCCCAACCTCTCAGCCTAGTTGCTTTATCTTTTCAAGCAGAAGTGAGCCAAGCTAGGAAGGTGTGCTTTCCCTCGAAACAATCATCACCATTTATTTGACATGTCTTTCTTGAAAATATAAGATGTCCAAATGAAGAGAAGCCCACATTTATGGACTTGGAGAATCCTCTAGAAGCTTCCAAGGAAGAGCCCTAATTTCAAATTTGAATTCAAACTATTTCCTTCCAGTGTCCATTTCTCAAGGCAATATTTTTCACTTTATAAAATTAATCCTCTCTCTTCTAGTAAGTCCCACTTCTCAACCCTTAATTTGGCAAAAATACAGTTATCTCCACATGAAGCTTTTACCCATAAAGTCCTTTTAAACAACATGGAGGTTGCAATGCTAGGCCAAGGGGTTATAATGGTAAAATATAACATTATAACATGAAAATAACATCTCTCGAGGAAAAAAGCATCAAGGGCCAAAAATCAATTACCAAGATTGGTTTGAAGGCCCGAGAAACCAAGCGGCCTTTGGAATCCACAAAGTCCTTTACGCTAGAAATAGAATTTACTAAAATAGTAAATTCATGAAGTTGTTCAGAACACCAAATAGCCTATACCACTGTGAAGCTCTCTAAAAACCTAGAAAGAATCTGCAGTCCAATTTTCAAACTTCAAGCAACAACCTCCTAAAGGCGAAACCCTAGATTTCACCATCAGAGGAGCTCACGGGTCTCAAAATGCTTGAATAGCGATCCTTCATGATCACATTTAGAAGGGACATTACAAAATAATTGTCAAATGTAGCAATAGCGTTGAATGCAAGGTGTAAATATCGTCATGAACGAGATTGTTGTCAAGGAAGTATAAATGAGATTGTTGGAAAATGGAGTCATTAATGACAAATCAAATATAAGATAAGTCTATTAGATATTCTCGTTAAAGAGATAGTGATATTGGATTGCTGACTTAGAGATGGATATGTTTAAATTAAAGATCTAAACATAATAGAAGTCTTTGAGAAAGACTTTGGAAGATTGAAATAAGACCATACTTTGGCGCCAAGATTAAAAGCACATATAAATATGTTAATCGCCCAAGATAATAAATGTGGAGGTGAGCAATTACTAATTAAATAAGCAGTGATTTATGAAAGGCAACAATAATTAAACAAAAGGAAGCGCCTATGTAAAGACAATTATAAATTGTCCAAGTTTGAAAACTACTTGATGACTAATGAAGGAATAGCGACTAAGGAAGTTGATTTAATATTCAAAAAGGAAAGGTTGTAATTAAATACTGTTAAGGAATCGACTAAAAGGAAGGGAAAACAATTAAACAAAGATTAGTTTTACAACATGAGTAGACCCTCCAAATGAAATACTATATTATTATGGGCAACAATTAACATATAAAGAATGGCGATTCATTTAAGAAGCAATGATTATTATGTGTTAAGGCAGCAATGATTATTATGTGTTAAGGCGGTAATTAACATGTATTAATATGCAGCGTTTGAAGTTAACAAAAGGCAGCGAACTTCATAAGGGTTAATTAACAAAAAGGTAATGTCTTTTGAAAAGGATATGACTCTCCATTTACACCCTTTCTCTAAGTAATAGAAGATATATAAGTAAGAGAGTTGGAGAAAAAAAGAAAAGTAATTAATGATTATTATGAGAATAAGAGCAAATTGAAAAGAATATATATGACAAATATATGTGAAATTTAGAAGCAAAAATCTATGTGAAAATATTGGCATGATAATGATCAGATTTTGTGAAATGAATTAGTGCATGATTAGATCAGATTTATGAAAGAAAAGTGTGCATGATTTATAGCAGATTTGTGAAGGAGTTGGAAGTATATGAGTGTGAACCTGATTTGAAAAGGAAAGGCTTACATCATACAAAATCAGAGGTAGTGATTAGATTTGTGATTGGATCAGAATTGTGTTTGGATCAGATTTGAGATTGGATCAGAATTGTGTGTGGATCAGAATTGTGTTTGGATCAGATCTGAGAAAGAAGGATATTGTATTAGTTGTGATAATATTTAGGAGGATAGTATCTGGGTTGGAGCTCAATTTTGTGTGGGGGTTGGAGCCTATCAAATAGAGGTTGGAACCTCTTGTTGTGTTGGGGCTCAGTTTGTGTGGGGGTTGAAGCCTCCAATAGATTGGAGCCTATATTTCAATCAAGTAGAGATTGGAGTCTCTAGTAGGTTGGAGTCTTCAAGGGAAAGAAGATTAATCTATAATATGTAAGCAATATTTAGTTGTGGTTTTTTCCTGAAAGGGTTTCTACATAAGTCATGTGTTCTCAATTGCTAGATCTTGCATAAGTGTGGTTGATGTGATTGATTAAATTTGGAAAAGTAAAAGTTCGTATTATACTGGTTCACCCCCCAACCCCCCTTCCTCCCCTCTCTTAGTATAACCGTGTGCTCATCAACCTTCTTGTTGATACACCTCCCTATTCCACCTTGTACTTTCCAATGATGGTTGTGCTCTAGGTGTGTTTTAGGAACAAAAAAGCTATGTGGCATGCGTGTAGCCGGTGTAGGTGTTGGTACTCTACTTGAAGTGAATGAAGAGGATGCCGACGTGTTTTGTACATGTGGACAACGGAGGGAGCCCACTATGTATTCAAATGTTGTTTCTTCATCTCTTTTTGCTTGAGGACCATGATCACTAGCACTAGCTATGGAGGTTGCTATGGCTGCCTTTGTTTTATCCCTTTGTAATTTTTTTTCTTCTGCCAATGCTAGTTGTGCATTCATCTTACGTTTGATCTCTTTTGTGGTTTTTTCACAAGTTCCTAGGATCACGATGAGTAATGCTTGCAAGATGGTATTTGAGGTGATTTATGCCTCCGTGAAGTAGCTTCTAACATCTAGTGCAAATAACTATCCTAGGTTTAGGTCTCTATATGCCATATTTCCAAGAAGGGTCTCTAGCTCCTGTTGGACAACTACCTATAATTGGCGTTGATTGGGCTGAGCTTGAGCCTGATCTAGATCCAAAGCACTCTCTATTCGCCACTGTATCTACCGGAAGTACAAAGTGAAAATACAACATTTTTATTTTTAAATACAAAAAATTCAGCTTAAATTTAACCTAAAATTTATATAAATCAACATATATTAGTTTAAATCAACATAAATTCAATATAATCTAATCATTTTATTCCCAAAATTAGGTTAAAATTAGAAAAATAATTTGTGTATTAAGAAAATAGTGAATTTAAACAAAACAAATAGTATAAATGCAAAAAAATGGTGTTAGATCCATTTTTTTGAAAGTAAATTTCAAAATACTACTAGGTGTTAGGAAATTATGAGTTTTTCATGGCTTACATGCTTGCTTTTAGTTGTTAAAATGAACTTAAATGCTTGAAAAAAAATAAAAATAAAATTACTAACCTGCCTTTGGAAATCTTGAAATTTGCTTTTCAATTTCACCTAGAAATC
>VDFB02108574.1:0-20663 GCA_007258455.2 Sequoia sempervirens
TTGCAGATCCATAGTAAGCAGGAAGCCTGAGCTAAATACAAAAACATCCTATTGTTAAAACATGCTAAAATGGATTATGCGATTACCAATTTGCTGAAGAGTTTGGTTGATTACGCAGGCCAACTCTACGAGTCATATGGGTGTGGTGCTTGGCTCAAAATTAAGTCTTTCATGCTGCCAAAGATAAAAGACTCCAGATAACATAATTTGATATCAGTTAAGTTGGAACATGTTTCAACAGGCTTCACCATGAAAACATTTATTTATTTTATCATTTTCAAATCTACTTAAAAATCATGATGTATTAAACCTACACACATTTACCAAAATTTCAGTTGCTGGACCCATTGATTTGCTCCACTGATTTTCTTTACAGGTTCATTCAAAAGCAACTGTGATGTTGGGTTATGAAAAATTTCTGAGCTCTTCCATTTAGCTTCCTCTATTAGTAGGTCATTCGATGAATAAGGTACTAAAACAATACTTTTTATTTTAATTACTTCTCTTTGGTGGTCAAAATATGTCAGGGTTCTATTGCAGGACATTTAAGATTTGAATTCCCTTGTCTTTCTACTTTCTTCAAATATAAAACATCCAACATAGCATGTACAGAGAGAACCACAGGAGTTCAATAGTACATTTAGCCTTTCCTGATATCGCTAGTTCTGTATAAGATCTGTATTACCTCGATCCAAGTCTGTATACTCCCCTCCCTATAGGGATTTTTGCCCATACAGCTGTAACTTGAAAAATCTCAATCACCAAATTGGAACTTTCTTTCATTACTTAAATTATCTTTCTGAGCCTTCATCCCATCTTTAGCCATTAAGGTGGTGTTTCAGTTGCTTGAATCCCTTAGAATTTTCTTTAGTCTCAAACCATCGGTACATGGATCTTCAATTGCCCAATGTTTCAACAAGGAGAGATCATAGCTACGAAGGGCCCTAAATGGTGACATTCCAATGGAAGTGGGGTAGGGGTTTAACCAATATTCTGACAGATGCAACCATTTGTTGTGAAGTTTTCTGATTCGCAACATAATTTTGTAAGGATCCC
This sequence comes from Sequoia sempervirens, assembly GCA_007258455.2. Taxonomy (NCBI): domain Eukaryota; kingdom Viridiplantae; phylum Streptophyta; class Pinopsida; order Cupressales; family Cupressaceae; genus Sequoia; species Sequoia sempervirens. The sequence goes on from VDFB02108574.1 coordinate 1,057, forward strand.
CTAGACAAACAGTATCTGTTCATCCATCAGTCAGAAGGTAATAATTGGTGCTTGGGGCTAAGGTAGTATCCACAAGTTTAAATAACTGCTTCCTTAAGTTGCTCATCAATTTTGGATCTCTATTGCTAACAGTGCTTTCAAAACCCATGCTATATGCACAGACATTCTTTGAAGTTTGAACAACTAAGCAAGCTATGAGGCTTTCTCAATGAAATCAGTAGCGATATAGTGGGCATATTTAATCAATTAGTGAACTGCAACAAATAGGAAGTATTTGACATTTCCATCCTCTCTAGGTAACCTTGTAATAAAGTACATCCTGATGGATTCTCACTTTCTTTAGGGAAAGGTAGTGAAAGGAAGTAAAAAGAGCAATGGAAAGTACTAATAAAGAGCAATTGTTTGAAGGAAAGAGATTACCAAATAAGTTGAAATAGCCAAACCAAGCACCACCAAAGCAAGAGAGACACAAGAATTTGTTAAGGGGAAAAAAAAAGAAAAAACCCCAATATTATGAATGGAGGCAAAATGCCTAAAGAATAATACAAAGAGAGAGAGCTTTAGCCTTAGCTTGCTTGCATGAGTCTTGAAGAATGAGAGGAGAGGCACCTCAATAAGTAGAGGTGAGAATGAGGAGTTAGAATGTAACTCCCAACTCAATGAATGCCACCATTCATCTATGTGTGTGCAAAGTGTCACCTCTTAAGGAGGTGGTCACACTCTTAAGGAGGTGGTTACAAATATTCCTTATTAAAGGAATTAAAAAATAAGCCATCCTCACACATGTGTGAGATGACAAAAAGACAAAAAGACTTGTAGGGATTCCTTTGGAATATTCCTACAAGTTAATAAAAAATTACAATTAAAGAATAACCTTTACCAAGTAAAGATTAATCTTCTAACATCCCCCCTTAAGCTTTACTTGGGGAGGTTACATCAAACCATTCAATGGGTTGTAATCCAAGATTTTTACAATGGAAGAGAAATTTATCTTTACAAAGAGCTTTGGTGAGAATATCTGCAACTTGATCTTCACCTTTACAATACAAAAGAGAAATTTGCTTGTCTTCAATTTGCTCTCTAATGAAATGATGTTGAAGAGCAATGTGCTTGGTCCTTGCATGAAAAATTGGATTCTTTGCCAAAGCAATAGCACTTTGATTATCACAATATAAAGGAGTAGGATCCTTTGGAGGTAGACCCAAGTCTTCAAGTAATCTTCTTAACCATAATGCTTCTTTAGATGCATTTGTACAACCTTTATATTCAGCTTCTGTAGAACAAAGAGAAGTAGATTGTTGTTTCTTACTATTCCATGAGATTGCACCTGATCCAACAAAGAAACAATAACCACAAGTGGATCTCCCATCATTGGGATCACCTCCTAAATCTGAATCAGTATAACCTTTTAAAGAAAAATCACAATTTGCATCATAAAAGAGACCAAGATTAAGAGTTCCTTTAACATATCTTAAAATTCTTTTTGCAACTTTAAAATGTGTTTGTTGTGGTTTAGACATAAATCTAGAAACCAATCCAACACTATAAGAAATATCAGGTCTAGTAAGAGTTAGATAATTTAAACTTCCTACTAATTGCCTATATAAAGTAGGATCAACAAAAGGAGTTTCCATATCAACCATTAATTTAGTTCCTAATTCACAAGGAGTAGAAACACACTTTGCATCATTCATTTTAAATCTATCTAAGAGATCTTGAGCATATTTATGTTGAGAAAGAAAAATACCTTAGGTGTTTGCCAAATTTGCATACCCAAAAAATAATGTAATAGGCCTAAATCAGTCATTTGAAATTGTTGATTGAGTTGAGACTTAACATCACTAATCAAATTGTTAGAACTAGAAGTGATAATTAAATCATCAACATATAAAATAATAATCACAATATCATCTTCACTATGCTTAATATATAAATTTGGATCATTTTTACTTCTAATGAAACCTTGAGATAAAAAGAAAGCATTGATCTTTGAATACCATTCTCTAGGAGATTGCTTTAAACCATATATTGATTTCTTCAATTTGCAAACAAGATTTTCATTACCTTCCTTAATGAAACCCAAAGGTTGAGACATATAAATTTCTTCATGTAAATCACCATTTAAAAATGCACTTTTAACATCCATTTGATGAATAGGCCAATGCATATGAGAAGCTAAAGCAAGAACTAATTTAATGGTTGGCATCTTAGCTACTGGAGCAAATGTTTCATTATAATCTAATCCTTCAACTTGAGAGAAGCCCCTAGCAACTAATCTAGCTTTAAACTTGCTAACTTCATTATTTGCATTAACCTTAGTTTTATACAACCATTTGCATGAAACAAGATTCTTACCTTGAGGTAATGGAACTAAATCCCAAGTATTATTAGCAATTAAAGTATCATATTCTTCTTGCATAGCCTTTTGCCAATGAGGTTGATCTTTAGCTTGTTCATAAGTTTGAGGATCATTTGAATTCATAATGTTAGACATCAAAGCATGATTACAATAATTTGCCTTTCTTCTTTTAGGTGGATTTTTAGCTAAATAATCCTCACTTTCTTGCAACAAACTTTTAAACCATTTTGGCATTCTTTTAGATGTAGGAGTATCATCACTAGAAGAAGAATCATGAGGAGAAATTTCAACATCTTCATCATCACTATCACTATGAGTAAGAGATGCATTAGGAGGGTTAAGAGGAGTTTCAACTTGAGGAGTATCCTCCACAACAATAACTTTATTTTGAGAAGAATCAATATTATGCACTTTAGAACAATCATGAACACCATTTTCAGCAATGCATACATCTCTAGAAACTTTAACTTTGTTAGTAAGAGGATTATAAACTCTATAAGCTTTAGAATGTTCATCATAACCAACAAAAATATGATAAGAAGATTTAGCATCTAATTTTTGCCTCTTTTGTTTAGGTTTGTGAACATAAGCAATGGAACTAAAAATCCTTAAATGCTTAAGATTGGGCTTCCTACCAGACCAAGCTTCTTCAGGAGTTATATCCTTTAAAGCTTTAGTAGGAGTCCTATTAATAATGTAAGTAGCACAAAACATAGCTTCTGCCCAAAATTTATAAGACATATTTTTAGCATGTAACATACATCTAGCCATTTCAACAATAGTTCTATGCTTCCTTTCCGCTACACCATTTTGTTGAGGTGTATATGGAATAGTTAGCTCATGCTTAATACCAAATGATTTCAAATAACTATTAAAAGCATTATTCACATATTCTTTACCATTATCAGTTCTAAGAATTTTAAGTTTAAAACCAGATTGCCTTTCAACAAATTTATGAAATTCAGAAAATATATCAAGAACTTGATCCTTACTATGAAGAAAATAGATCCAAGTTCTTCTAGAAAAATCATCAACAAAAGTAAGTGCATACCTTGATCCTTGGATGGAGTTATTCTCCATGGGTCCCAAAAGGTCACTATGAACTAGGTGCAACTTATGAGTTGCCCTCCATGATTGACCATGTGGAAAGGGCTCCCTATGCATCTTACCACTCATGCATCCTGTGCATACAATTTTAGATGGAACAATACTAGGCAATCCATCTACCATATTAAGCTTTTGCATTAAAGCAATATTGTTAGCATTTATATGACCAAGTCTTTCATGCCAAACATTAAAATCAATGGTAGATATTAAAGAGCATCTAGATTGAGCAAACTCATAAAATTTGAACAAATTATCATTGTCTAATTTAGCATTAGCAATGACCTTGTTTTGTTTTGGATCAATAACATAGCACATATCTTTGTAAAATTCTATTTTATAATCTTGACAAAGCTTAGCAACTGAAAGCAAGTTAGTCTTTAATTCAGGAACATATAAAACATCATGCAATTTACCATTAGGAACATTCACATCTCCAATTGCTTCTACTTTACAAGTATGATTATTAGCAAGTTGAAGAGGAACATTAGATATATCAGGTTGCATAGACTCAAAAACTTCTTTATGTGAAGTAACATGTTGAGATGCACCTGAATCAATAACCCATTCAAGAGGTTGAGAAACATTAGAACTACAAGTAAAAGCACGTCTAGATTGATTTGCATTATTTTGAAACTTATTATTATTAGGTTTATTTTGATGTTGATTATTTTGCTTCATAGGCTTTTTCTCATTTTGCTTCTTAAAACAAGTATTTTGCCAATGACCATCCTTATTACAATAAGTGCAATGTGGTTTCTTAGAAGAGTTAAAATTTCTAGGATCATTGCCATTATTATAATGAGGTTTGGAATTATAATGTTTTGAATGAGGTTTAAAATTTTGCTTATGATTAGATAAGAAAGCATGTTCATTAGACTTAAGAGTACCAAACTGAATTAACTTAGCCTCTTCTTGTCTTAATAAATCACGAAAAATATTATAAGTTAATTGAGTAGCTAAAGAAGGAATGGCTAATTGAGCATGAATATTAGTAATGAATTGTTGAAATTGTCTAGGAAGACACTTTTTAAGAATAAGATGAATTAATCTAATATTATCTAATTTAACTCCTAAACCATCCAAATGACTATTTAAAGCATCAAATTTCAATAAAAATTCATCCATAGATTTAAAATCAGAATACCTCAAATCTTCAAGTTGATCTTGAATTTGAATTTTTCTTGATTCATTTGTACTATCATAAATTGTTTTGAGTTTGTCCCATGCTTCATAGGCAGTTGTACATGTCCCAATGTGAACATAAAGTTCAGGTGACAAGGAGATATCTATGAGGCCAAGGGCTTCCTCATTTTTGAGATTCCATTTTTCGATTTCATCTTTAGATGCAAATGAACCTGGTTTAGATTTAGGATCTGTAGCTACATCTAAAAGATGTTTAAAACGAAAAATGAAACAAATATGAGTCTTTCAAGAATGATAGTTAGAACTAGTTAATTTAATTTCAGGAATTAAAGTTGACATGATTGCAAAAATTCACAACTTTAGAATAACTATGTAATTTTTTTAAAAAAGAAATAGCTCTCTTAATTAAATCTTAAAAAAGAAAAAATGTCTAAAAATAAAATAAATCCCTTTAACTAAAAAATAAAAAAAAACCTCCTAAATTTTTATTAAAACTAGAATATAAATATAAAAATTTGATTTTTAGAAAATCTTTTTTTTTTAATTAATAATTTAATTATTGATATTATTAATAGTTTTAATATTGATAAAAAAAACTTAAAATATAAAAAAATGCTCTCTTAAAAAACTTTTAATCTTTAAAATTCTACCTATATATGAAAAAGTTTAAACTTTCATTTTAAAGACTTTATTTTCTAAAACTTTCTTTTTAAAATATTCGAATGAATGTTTAATTTAAACTTTCATATTAAATAGTGAGAGTTGAATATTTACTTTAAAGAATCGATTTTAAAACTTTTAAAAGGATCTTACTAGGCTAAATTCAAAGCACAATAAAATGTTATTATAAGCTTTTTGAAGTTGGAATTAAAATCATACGCACAGAAAATTCTTTTTAAAAGAACAAATATTATGATGGAAAAACTTGAAAAAGGCAAAGGGAAAAGAAATGGGTGGGCAAAATTTTTTAAAAAGAGTTTTGCTAAAAATAGGTGGGCGAAGAAAGGAAGTATAATGAACAACAATACCGCAGAGAGATGAAAGATTGGAAAAATAAGGGGAGTAAAATAATTGACGAGGAGAATTACCTGTGAGGGAAAAAGATAGGGAGATAGGAAATGCATGACGAGGTGTGGAGTTCTGATAAAAAAATAGTAGACCAGTAGCGAAATTAAATTTACAAAGTGAAACCATAAAAAGGTTACTAGAAATTTTAATTTTAGAAAAAGATTTGACCTAGCGATAAAAAATAAAACGAAAAATAAACAAATTATGTTTATGAAAGATTGAAATTAGATTTTTAAAGCGAAGAAGTTCATGGATTTGACGAGGATTGAAATTTTTAAAACAAGTTAAGAGCTAAGAAAAATGATTTTCTTTTTAAAGTGAACATCACAAAAATAATGGATTTTTTAGATTCGGCAATATTTTTCGTTTGTTCTGAATTAGTCTTTTCTAAAAGTTTTGAACTAGGGTTAGATCCCTACAAAATTTGATTTTTTTTTGACAAAATGTAAAATAGTGATTTTTTAGAGATTTAGCCTAATATTCCAAAAAAAATTACAGAACTAATGAGTTGTTTTTAAAAAAAATGAAAAATAACCCTTTATTAGAGGGTTTTTAAATTTTTATACAAAAAATCAATTTTAAATTTTTATACAAAAAATAAATTTTAAATTTTTATACAAAAAATAAAACATGCATGCAAAGATATACAAATAGATTTAAGAACAAATTATTTTAAATCTGAACAATAGGAAACTAAGATTCCTGCACACAAAAAAAGGTTAGAAGACAAAAACAACCAAGATTAGACACTTTGCTCTTCTTCTCCTCTTTGAGAGTGTCTCCAATGGTGTGCTAAAAAAAACCTGGTAAACCTTCAACAATGTAGCTCACAAAATATTAGTAATACCAAGCTCTGATACCATGAAAGGAAATAGAAAAGAGCAATGGAAAGTACTAATAAAGAGCAAATGTTTGAAGGAAAGAGATTACCAAATAGATTGAAGTAGCCAAACCAAGCACCACCAAAGCAAGAGAGACACGAGAATTTGTTAAGGGGAAAAAATAAGAAAAAACACCAATATTATGAATGGAGACAAAATGCCTAAAGAATAATACAAAGAGAGAAACCAGTCTTAACAGCACATGAGTCTTGAAGAATGAGAGGAGAACAATAAGTGAGGTGAGAAGAAGGAGTTAGAATGTAACTCCCAACTCAATGAATGCCACCATTCATCTATGTGTGTGCAAAGTGTCACCTCTTAAGGAGGTGGTTACAAATATTCCTTATTAAAGGAATTAAAAAAAAAAAACCATCCTCACACATGTGTGAGATGACAAAAAGACAAAAGACTTGTAGGGATTCCTTTGGAATATTCCTACAAGGTAATAAATAATTACAATTAAAGAATAACCTTTTACCAAGTAAGATTAATCTTCTAGGTAATGGATGAAGAAAGCCAAGATTTTTCACTCTGTCTTATGTCTTTGGCAAATCTCAGTTTTTAATTCTGTTTTGAACCTTTTCTAGAAAAAAATATTTCTAATGTTCTAATAGGTTTTAGAAAAACCAGGAAAGAGCAGTCAATGCGAAATGACATTCAGATATAACCTTTTCCTTGTATTTGGTTTTTAACACTATATATGCACACTTATAAAGAAAATACCTAAAAATAATTTTATGCTGTCCTTTTCTTGGTTCAGTAGCATACATCCTTGGAACTTTCACTTAATATATCTTTCTTGAATTCTTCCATTCAGGCTCATAAGAAGTGATTGTGTCTATAGTATTTGAGTTGAGGAATCTGCAAGTGCATCAATTGCACCCTTCGTATGATTCATGATCCACAATTTGATGGATACGCAACATTCACTAAACAATTTTTTTTTTTTCAAATAAAGAAAACTAGTGTTTTCATGACTCCAAAATTTCTCATGTGTACAAAGAAACAACTAATTATAGCCAGGATTCTAAACTTTTTGTAAGGAAAACAACTACAGAATGTATTGAGCAAAAGTACACAAAAATATGTGTGCATATGGAAGTAACAAATATTTAAATTGGAGATACCATCTTGGAGAGAAAACTCCAAAGAAAAATCTAGAACTGCTTTTAATCTTTCTAGAATACTTTATGATGGGTTTTTGGAACATTTACATTGATTCTTCATTTATAGAAAAAACTATGATAGTCTCCTCTATTTCTGATTACTCCCCTCTTTGAAAACTGTCATAGAGAATGAGTTAGCATTGATTTCTCTTCAGTTCCATAGTTTGTCAATGGAGTATAAACCACTTCTGTTAGGAATGTGAACATTTTAATGTATTTTGAAAGACAACACGTTGGCGTTTAAATTCGCACCTCTGGAATGCGTATTTGAAACGGACAGCTATGCACAGTAAAACTGCTCTTCAAATTAGGAGGGGAAGCTCCCTCTTGCTGATGGTGTTGAAAGAAAGTAAACTAAGAACTAAGTTGCCTATCTTTTTGATCAGCTAGAGCACAAGGTTTATTAAACACAAACGCCACAACTGAGATTTTCTATTTTAAGAACTTCAACTACGACTAACTTAAGCTAAAGACGTTTCTAACTTCTCAAGTAATACGCAGAGCAAGAGAAACTAGAAATAAACAAGGTTGATTCTTTGACAAAGTGCTTCAATAAACTCTTTTACAACAAACATCTACACACTTCAATGTAAGCTGAAATTAAGATCATAAAAGCATAACACAAATAACGGAAATCTGAGACATTATACCAAGGTAAAGGAGGCTCATGAATTTATTTCTCAAACTTCTGGTACAAAAGTAACTAAACACATGCCCGGAACAAGAGCTTGCGGCTAAAGAGGCTTGCAAAATTTGTTCTTACACAATAGGAACAACAATTACAACAACTCCTTGTTGGCTAAAAGAGACTCAACAATTCGTTTTCATAAAACAATTGAACAACACTTGAATAACAAATAGAAGGCATTTAGGCTCAGCGTTTTGTTATCACTAGCATGGTTAAAAAAAACTAATGAGCAAAGGCTCTTATTTATAGGCAAGTAGAGGAGTAGGGAACTCTAAAATCTCCTTGCTTTCACAATCTAGGGCTTGCTCAGCCAGCAAGTTTTATTTCTAAATCTAGAAAGAAGATAACATCTAACACCTAAGAAAGTAGAAAAAGCGGGAAACGCCAACTATTACATTCATCTTCTTTCTCTTCTTCAAAGAATGGATAAGAATCGCTCCAAGAATAGAAAGAAAGCGGAAAGAAAGCTTCTAGATGAAAGCTTGCTTTAAATCTCAATGACATCCGTCCAAAAGCAGGAAACTGTGTCCTGGTTTGGTGCATCTATCCCATCAATAGCAAAATTGCGTTTTTCCAAGATATCTTCTCCATTTGCAATTGATCTCAGGAAATCTTCAACCTCATTGGCCGCTTTTTCAAATCTTGCTGACATCATGGCAAGGTGATTCATTTTGCCACCAACTGTATTGCTGCTATCACAGCTGTTAACAACACTCTGAAATTGAGTTTGCATTTCATCTAGCTCGACGTTCTTAGGCAAAGTCTTATGTTTCTCCGTCATCCACCTCTGTGCAATCTTCTTACTATACTTGTCCTTGTGCATTTCCCACATCCTTTCACATTCACCCTTTGTGATAGTGACACTTTCAGGCCAAGGGGGAATGGAAAAGTATTTCTCGATCATATCAAGCTTCAAACTGCAAATCAATCTGCCATCAATTGATTGAATCTCCCTTGTAGCCGGGTTGTAATGCTTGATGCAAGCGATTGCGAACTCAAGGCTCTTAACTGAAAAAGGAATAGACGCTGCTGCGAGGAGTCCAGAGTGTCCCAGGTTTCCGATGGTAGTGTTTCCTGCGTTCTCCAAAGCATGTAGATCAAACACCGGCTTGATATGATGTAAGTCCGTCTCAGCTGTTTTGATGAAATCATGGTAGAGAGCTGATTTGGTCTTGAAATCATTGGGAGTGTTTTCCATTTCGGAAACCTTGAAGAATGACTGTAAACTCGCCTAGGTTCAGACAAGTTTTGAGCAACTTACTATTTTTAGAATGCTGATTTTCTTCCTCCAACGGACAAATTTTTGAATTTTTTTTTGAGATATGGGTTTTTCTCAGAATTTCGTTGCAAGACAACCCAGATTGTCCGTTTTTGAAAATTTTGAATTTAGACTGAAAAAGCAGCAAACCCTAATTTCTTCAATTTTTACGAAAAAAGCTGGCACGTGGGTTTTGTTCAGAATGCAATTAGAAATGAACCCAGTTGATTAGATTTGAAAAACACTGATGGCTGATGGAAAAAGTAGCCAACCCTAGAATTTGAAATTTTCTTGAAAAAAGCTGTGATATGGGTTTTCTTTCAGAAGACTGATTTGAGAGGACCCAGATGATCAAAAACTGAATGCACTGAGGATTTCATTGACATGCAAAGCAAAAAGCAGCTGCTGCAATTTGATGAATTTCTTGAAAATTTCTTCAGAAGAATGAGATGACAAGTCCCAGATGGCTGAAAATTTGAAGATCTTGGCCTTTTTCTTGAAAAATTTGATCTTCTGGATAAGAAACAGCTTGAAAAAGCAAGGCCTTATGCTGCTGGTTTGAAAAATTTAATGAAGAATCAACAAACTTGAGTTCTTGAATCTTGAAATATCACTTCAAACTTGCTGCTCCAACTTTCTCCTTTGAATGCTACTTGCAAAAATAATGAAAATTACATTGAAGAGAGGTGTTAAATAGACTTAGGGTTTGAATTAGGTTTGCTTTCTTTTGCTTTTATCTTCAAAACCCGAAAATTGGCCTATTCAATGAACTTGGACATCCTCATCCTCTTGCAATTTTGAAACTTTTGAAAATTTTGAAAATTTCACTAAGGCATGGAAAGTTGGGCACCCTTCTTGGCTAGGGGCGCCCATTTGCTTCAGAGTTAGTCATTTTTCTGAGTTTTTCAACTTTCCTTCCATTTTGACCCCTGGTTTGATCCTGATTTCTGGATGTTCAGTTGATCCAAGGACGAGCTGAATGATTCATCGCGTAGCCTGATTGATTCTAAGAAGATTGTTCTGCAGGCACCTCTGGCTAAAAACTTCATTTTGACCTTCAAATTCATGGGAGCCTATTTCCTCTAGGGGCGCCCATTTTGTCTAGAGTTAGCCATTTTCATGATTTTCAAGTTCTTCCTTTTCCCTTTGATCTTCTGATGAAATCTCTATTCCGAGAATTATGCTGATTTGATTGACTGGTTGACAGGCTCACTGGATGGCTCGACTGAAACCAACAAGGTGATCTTGGACACTTCGTTGATGAATTCCATCATCTTAGTGCTCAAAACCTTGGGCGCCCTTCTTCTCTAGGGGCGCCCAAACTCACCGGACTTAGCCATTTTATCATTTCTTCATTACTTTCTCTTTTACAGACAATCCCGTCAGTTCTGGTGCTTCGGAGCTCGGATTGGCTGATGGCTGGGCTTGTCGCAAAGCTGAGAAGATTTTGGAGGGGGTTCTTGTAATGTCCCTGTTTTTAGCACTTCACTTTTCAATGATTGGTAGCCTATTCCCAGTGTGCTGTCGGCAAGTCAGTGGCATAATTAGGGTTTCCAGCTGTTTGATAGGTTCTCTTGAAGATTCAGGGTGCTGCTTGTTGGAGTTTGGATGTTTGGATTTTGGATTCCTTCTGGGTTTTCAGAGAGCTTCGCAGAGGTATGACTTGCAACTGCTTCGGGCAACCTTTCTGAACTTACTATTTTTAGTAAGTTATGACAGCTACATCTCTGAGTTTGGGATTTTGGATTGCGGACTCTTTCTGGGTTTTCAGAAAGCTTCGCAATGGTGTCACATGCATTGCATTCTGAGCGACTTCTTGAATTTACTATTTTTAGTAAATTCTATTTTTAGCAATGATCCAGTCAACACTAGCTCCGTCAACTTTCCTCTTTTGGCAGTTCATTGGGTAATTCTGATTTTTGGCTTAAGGGGTTCATTTTGGAGAAATAAGTCGTTTAAAGTTAATAATGTTTTATTTTATAAAATAACCCCTTGTCCTAGTAATATGACTTTAAGTTGTTTTAAAGAAGGGGACCTTGAGGGTTATTTTCTCATAAAGAACATATTTGGAATTTCTCTAAAGTCTAAATGCTCAAGTAAAGTTGGACGCCTTTTTTATGAAGAGTTGATTTTAAATAAAATCAAATTTAGCCTTGGAAAAGGGGGTCGCCCAAACTTGGAGAGAAAAAAAGTCAAATTCAAATATGGAATTAGGGCGCATCTTCTAGAAGTTTCTGGAGAGCCTTCTCAAGTCTATATAAGGAGGCAGTTGCTCTTCATTTTGGTATCTTTGGTCTATGCTATTGTTATGCTGCCGAAATGGTTGCTGGATTGCTTCGAGGAATGAATGCCTCCTAGCGTTGGCTCGACTTCGTGCTTGAGAGATAGCACCTAGTGGAGAAGTTTGCTTATTTTGAGTGATTTTGTAGTGAGGTTTGCATTGTAGTGTTGTTTTGTCATTAGAAGTTCAGTTTATTGCATTTTATGTCATTTTCTGGAGTTGTTGATAACAGGGCTGAATCTGTAGTTTCACTCATAAATCAGAAAATAAAAATAATCTCATTCTGGGTATTGTGTCATTGCATCTTATTGGTAAGGGCGCCCCTTCATGAATATTTGCAGATTTTAATATGAAGTTTTTGATTTTATAAAGCAAATTCGTCATTCCTTGAAGGCCGTACTTTCTGGAGTGCCTAGGGATTCGTGCCAGTAATTAATAACCACTTTTAGTTGCCATTTCTTATTACTAAACTAGGCGCCATCTTTTTGAGGGTCCATTGCATCAAATTTGAGATCATTTGGGTGGGAAATGAGAGAGTTATGAGCATTTTGACAAGGATCTGTGTTGCTGGTTATATATTTTAAAGTGCAGGTCTGTCATAATCTGATTTGAGAAATCTGCATTCTCCTTCTTGGATTGGTGTTAGGAAATCATTAAAGGCTTTGTAAAAGATTCCTTGTTGTTGCAGCAATTTGAAGAGCTCTAATACTTGATCTTGCAGGCATTTAAATATTCATTGTAAGCTGAACAGTAGTACTGTCAGCATTTCTCTCAGTCTTACTTTACATTCTGTCTACGCAATTGTATTTCTTTATATCTCCGTCATATGGTAGCTCCCATTCCGTCTCGGGTTGGAAAGCACATTCTTGATGTCGAGTACTTCAGCATTCTTGCTTATTTCCCTTAATAGCATTGTAATTCTTAGCACTCCACCATATGGTCGCCTCCTTTCCATACTGGATTGGGTAGCACATGCTTGGTGTTGAGTTTGTTTTCAGTACTTGTAGCGTAGAAGATCCTCTGACCATATGTTCGTCCTTCGGGGACACATTCTTGGTTAGAGCTACCTTCAGTTGCATTTTGTTTAAGGCACTGACGATCCTCTTGCCATATGACAGCCTCTCTCTTGTTGAGATTGAGTGCGCATTCTTGGCAACAAGTCATTTGTAATCTGCTGGTTTGAATTATCTAACCCTAACGGGTGCTCTCTGCATTGTTGTGTACTTGGTGAATATTGAAAAAAATTAGCTTGGAATATTTCAGTGGTATGAAAGCCAAGATCTTGCCATCCTGTGCCCAACAAAGTTCATTTGACAGATGAGTGATAGAGATACCAGACATTGCGTACAGAGAGAGATGGCTACAGAGAAGTCTCTACTTGAGTTAATGCATGAACTGTTTACGCTAATGAAGGATCCTGACATAAGGTGGGGAATCAGAAAGGTTTATGCTAGGTCTGAAAGCTGGGATAGCAAGGTGCACACGTCACCTCATAATGATCGTGAGCGTGATGAAGAAACTCTGACAGTTGAAAGGTGTGTGGAAGAACGCAAAAATACTCCCTTAGACTTGCATGTGATAGGAAGTGATGAAGAACAGTTCAGTGAAAAGAACATAACAGCAGTCTTGAGTTCTAATGAAAATACATCCAATGAAGGTCTAGAGGCTAAGGGCTTCACAAAAAATGTTGGTATGACGGTTGTGTGGGATGAGTTCGTTGAAGAAGAACAAGATGAAGAAAACACTAGTGGTGTCCTTGAACCAGCTTATGATCATTACCAAGGTGATGTTAATGGCGATTCCGATGTGTTTATACCTCTTCTTGTTGAGGATTTGGTCAAGGATTATTCACCTCTTGCTGCTGTTCAAATCTCTCAAGAATTTTCACTAGACAAATTTATGACAAGTAGCCAAGAAGACCTCCTTGGTATTCATTGGGTTGCTAATGAAGAAATCAATGACATACTTCCCCATGATGAAGATAATGACAGTGATGTTTTCAAAACAGCAAGCAATGAAGATTCTTCATTTCATTATGATGGTGACATTGGGTTTGAGCATCAAACTAAGCCCTTGGAGAGAAGGACTTATGAAGAAATCAGTTCAAGTGAGTTACATGGTGACCTGTTCAAAGACTCAACACTCCAAGAGAAGCATGAAGAGTACTTTTCTCTTGATCAAAACAATCAGCCTTTTTCCATTTGGGATTCCGGTTGGTTGACACCAAGGTATGATAAAGAACCTTTGTGGGATGAATTTCCCTTTGATCCAGATGAAGATCAAAAATCAAATTGCATGGCAAACTATGAGGTGGCCATTGAAGAGGAAGTTGTCATCGAAGAAGAAGAGTGTTCAAAGAAGCTCCATAATGATCTCTTTGAAATGGTTGCAGCCACTAAAGAAGAAGATGTTTCTACGGAAACTTTCCGAACAGCGGATGATTATGATCCATTGAGCAAGTTGGATGCTGCTATAATGTTTGATCAAGAAGACAATGACGAAGAAGAAGAGCTAGAAGACCATATGGCTCTTGAAGAGGAAAGAGTTAAAGAGGGTTACAAACACAAGTCTGATTTTTCCATTCATGAAGCTGATTGCAAACATAGAGTCGAAGAAATCATGGAGAATGATCATCTCCATGGCATTGAGCATTGTCCGCATGTTGGTGGTAAAGTACAAGGATGTTGGAGCAGCATTGAGGGCAGCAAAGACAAGGGGCAAGGTTCTGATTTTCAGTTGCAGCCTATCAACGGTTCATCATCTTTGAATTCTCATGATTGGGACAGACAATTCATGGTGTCTGTTGACAAGGAAGTGCAAGCTCTATCCCTGTTTGATCACACACTTAGCTTGGTTGAAGAGTTGTACTGGAAGGCTCAACTTGAAGAGAGACAAAGAGGAGTGAACGATGAAGTTGCTCTTCCCAATCTGCAACTTATCAGAAACTCTTTGGTAACCTTGAAGTCCGAGTACATGCACTTGGTTGAAGATCGTGATCACGCCTTTGAAGTCACAAAAAGGACCATTTGTGCTTCTCAAGATAGAGAGAGGGAGTTTGATGAACTTTCTCTAGAACTTGAATCAACAAGAGTTACGCTAGATGTAACACTCAGAAAATTAAGAAAGATTTCCAAATCCTTTTAACACATCATTAAGGGAAATTAAAAGTGTTTTAAATTTATTCAAACCATTATAAATAAGTTTCCAAAAAAAGTCAACATTTCTCATAATTCTTCCAAATGAAATAAAGAGAATTTGAATTGCATTTCATAAAATAATATCATCATTACAAATTAAACAAAGCATGAGTATTTCAAAGATTTTCTCATATACACATATTCCTCTCTACTTGGAGGAATCAATCAATGATACATTAATACATTCAAATACACTTCCATTTCAAGTTTCAACAAGAATTTCAAATTGTATATACATAAATATCGGCTTCACAAGCCAAGGCTGAAAGATACATAAGTACATTAATAACAAATAATCTTGGATCCACCAACCGCCGTGACACCTTGGTCTTCTTGCGAGCTGGGGCCAAGAATGTGATTCAGGCGCCTTTTCCGCCCAACCACGAAGTCCATGACTTCCCCGGGTCCCTTCCTAACTCGAAGGAATCCCCGACCCTGCATAAAGGAGCCTAGCAACCCGAAATGGTAAAACAGGAGGGCACTCTCGGTGCGTGCCTGATGCCTATATGCATTTCTAACATGAAATAAACACATTTCTTGCAACAGGAGGTGGCAGAGACTCAAATAAATTTCTAGGCTTTTAAAATAAACAATCCATCTATTTCAATGGTACAATGCTTGGCCAAGCAAAATAATAATAAATGGTAGAATTAGAAAAGGTAATACTACCGTCTCTGTTCGCCCACCTTCGGCACCCTGTCCCAAAAGTTACTATAGTGCAGTCAAATAATACTTAACATAAACTTAATACATTTTCAAACAGGCTTTCATCTTTTCATCAATTAAAAGAAGTGAATTTTGAGTACATTCCTTATATTTCAGTTGTAAGATGCCATTTATCCTTTGGTAAGTGTTCCCTTTTTAATTTGGATAAAAGAAATATATATATATATTGATAATTTTCAGTGCACTAAGTGCTTTCAGTTTTCCATATGCATTTCAATGACTGACAGTTTTGATTCCCTATTTCATTACAGGGTACAGAGTAAAATAATATACTGATACAATACAATTTTTGTTTCAAAATTCTGAGGTTTGAAAGACAATCTTTCATTCACATTTCATGTTATATTCTTTTTAACATATTCAAGGTACTTTCTAGTCTATATGGTGTCTCAAACACTTCTGTTTTTGTTTCAGGTTTTAGCAATTAAAGAACAGAATTCATATACTTTCTGTTACATGGCTTTTCAAGATTTTCCTGTCCTTGCTTCAGATTCAAGATAATTACAAAACAGAATTCATATACTTTCTGTTATATGGCTTTTCAAGATTTTCCTGTCCTTGCTTCAGATTCAAGACATTTATAAAACAGAATTTATACTATATTTCTGGGAAAGAGTTTTCTGTTTCAATTTGTATTTGGCATACTGTGCATGGGTATCTATATATATATATATATATATAGGTATACACATATATATATATATATATGTATGTATGTATGTGCAGTCATATTGTATATGCATACATATATATATATATATATATATATATATATATATATATATATATATGTAGAAATTCATGTCCAGATGTATCAAATTCGAAGTAAGAAATTCTATATGTATATGTGTGTAAAAACTCATGTTCAGTTGTATCAAATTCGAAGTAAGAGATTCTGATTTTCAAATTGTGAATTTACTGGCCGTGCATAATTAGCAGGGTATTTTACATGGTCCCGTGATGGTATTGAGCGGCCAAAAGGGCTCAAGTAAAAGCCCTTGCCCCTCCCATGGGGAGGGGGGCGGGCTGTGAGGGCTCGTGCCCTCCACAGGCCGCGGCCTGTGGAGGACGCGAGCCTCCACAGACCACGCCCTTCCCATGGGGAGGGCAAGGGGAATTAAATTCCCAAAGCAATTTCAGACTCAGAAAAAAAAGAAAGACATTTGTCCAGTATAAGCTACATTCGGTTTTGTCTCAAGACAGATATGCAGACATTATATATATAAAGTTGCAAATACACTTGAAATTCCTTCATTAAAATGCAGATTTGCAACAGGACGAAAATCCCTAATGGAGAAGAAGGAATGTGTTCCATAATTTCAACACAGAATAGAAATCTGTTACCCAGTTTTCAAAACAAACTTGGAAAATTGTATTCTAAACAGAGAACAAGGTATTTCTTTACTGCAGTTTGATATTAAAATTCAAAGAAGGCATAGCAAAAAGAACCTGGCACAGTTGTCTTCCAGTGCAGATGCTCAGCAATACTTCTCACTCTTTCCCCGCTCTGTTTTTCCAGCTCTCGGATGATGATCATAATCCTTAAATCAAAGTCCTATGTTCTTTCTTAAAAGGCCCTCTTCCTCCTTTCGAGGATCATGCATAGAATTCTCAGGTGACAGCAGTTTACAAGGATTGCCACATACCCAGCAAATTGTTGTTTTTGAGACAGAGTTTTCCAGAGCCCCATGCTTTCTCGGGCTGTTCATTCCTAATTCTTTTGGAAGAAAATTGACCATATATCCTAAATAGTTTTATTTTTATCCCTTTTTATGCAATTATTAAATAAAATTCATTTATGCAAAACAGATTTTAGGTTTATTCTTTTATTTAATTTGTTTTAATTTTTAAATACATTTCTTTTAAAAAAAATATAGATTTAACCCTTTTTGCTCAAATTAATAATGAGAAATTAGGAAATAGAATAAGCCATATAATTTCATGATCTAATTTAACCTTATTTCAAATTCACTATGCTAATCATTTCACGCAATCACATTGTACAAACAATAAGAACATGATCTAATGCAGCTACATGATGTAAGTGGTGTGTGCATAACCGAGAGTTTTCTCCTCTTCTACCCTGTCGAGAAGCTAACCTCCTTTTCCTCAATCACACTCTTGGCCTTCGATCTCCTTGGCCTTCGATCACCTGCCATTCAGATGCACTCAGGCATGCAAAACAAAAGAGTATTAGTAACCATCATAGGAAAAATATTCAACTCAACATTTATATAAATGCATTTATAATTCTTGAAAGAAACAATTATATTAAAGCATTGCTCTTAACACATATCATACTTCATATATTGAATCTCATAAGATCATGATTAAACATTATCTAAATAAGTCAGGGTCAAACTAAGTCAAATAGTCAAAATAAGTCACGATCAAAATAAGTCAATGGTCATAATGAGTCATGATCAAAATAGGTCAATGGTCATAATGAGTCATGATCAAAATAGGTCAATGGTCAAAATGAGTCAATGTATGAGGCGACACTAAAGAAGAAACTCAAATGGCATTTACAGAGGTAGAAAATCAGTTTGCTGATTTCAAATTTTTCACAAAGCAAGAGAATGTAAAAAGAGCTGAAGAAATCCAGCAAGTGATTGGAGAACTTGATTGTCTTCAAGAGGAGTTCGATCTTGTAAGCGTCACAAGGAAATCAGAAGTTGTATGTGCAGATTTGGGGCAGCGAGACGAAAGTAATGGCTTCCAAGTCTTTGGCAATCCTTTCTTTGAAGTGGGTGTTGAAGCAACTTATGACAATCCTCTCTTTGTTTTGAAAAATGAGTCAAGTGGGGAAGTGACCAAGCATGGAAGTGACCAAGCATGAGGTCAAGCATGAACTCCAATCTAAGGATGCTTTGATATCACTCCATGAGGATGTGCCACGTATGTTGATTAGTAATGAATGCATAAGTGGGTTTGAGGATGGAGTCTCTACATGGGAAGTGTTGATTCGAGGAGATTTCAACATCTTCGACACCAAGGTGTTAACAAAGCAAGACTTGGTAGCTGCTGGTAACTTCATTACAGCAGTAAGGAGCAAAGATTTCAGTTTTGTTACTCATGAAGTAGGGAAGAAAGATGGACTAGAACTTGGTGTTTGTATGCTTGTCAATCCATTCCTTTGGTTGAATGATGCTTTGGCATTTATTAGTCCATTTTTGGAGTTGGATTTGAGGTCATTTAATATTTCATGCTCCTTTGTTGTTGAAACTTTCATGGATAGGCTTCAAGGGTTTAATAGAGGAGGCATCAATCTCTTCAGTATACACTTGATCCGTACTAGCTCTTGGGGATGCATTGAGATTACCTTGCATTGTGTTGAAAATCATTTTCAGTTGGGTATCCGTGCTTGGGATCCTCAACTCGGCTTGATAAAGCTTATTACATTTGGAAAGGGCTATTGGAGGAATAAGGATAAAATTTCCAAATTTGTTGATGTTGTTCCTTTCTTTGTCCGCCACTTGATGGGTTTATTTGTTCATCAACAAATGGGTTGGAGAGGAATTTTGAGTATGGGTTGGAGAAATGAACGATTGGTTGCTCTTGAGAGTGATTCTCGGTTAGGACCAGTACAGATTTTGAGACTCGAGCTTGCTGGTTTGAGGCAGACCAGCCACCTTACATGTTGCGTTTCTCGCATTCAGGAGAGTTGGTTCATCACTCCTGATCAAAGAAGTGGTAGTTTTCTCATGGAGATGGATCTAGCGTGTTTTCCAAC
>VDFB02108575.1:0-11956 GCA_007258455.2 Sequoia sempervirens
GAATTCTTCGGTGTTGATCAGGGTCTCCAACGAGATATTCAGTATGTCAATCGAAGCTTGCAGTTGCTAGATACGAGAGGCTGAACAGAGGATTTGATGAGAGCTAAGAATCAAGATTCAAAAGCAAACACGTGAAAATGAAAAATATTGAAACTCTGGTGAGTTTGGGCACCCCAGCTTGCTAGGGGCGCCCAAGCTTTTGAAGGCCCAAACTCAACAATTTGCTGAAGTTTCTCCCAGGAGACCCCTCTCAATATCTCCTCAGCTTCGCAACAAGCATAACCATCAGTCAATCCGATACTCGGATCACTAGATTCGACAAGATCGTTTGTGGAAGAAGAGTTAATAAAGAAATTGAAAATCATAAAAATGGCTAACTTTGGACAAAATGGGCGCCCCTAGAGGAGAAAGGCTTCCATGAATTCGAAGGTCAAAATGAAGTGTTTAGCCAAAGAAGCCTCCAGAACAATCTTCTCAGAACGGGTCAGGCTCCGCAATGAATCATTCAGCTCGTTCATCAGATTAGTCTGCAAGCCGAAAATCGACGTCAAAGTAGGGGGTGAAAGTTGTGAAAAGTTTAAAATATCAAAAAAATGATACTACTTGAAGTGGGTGCCCCTAGCCAAGAAGGGCGCCCAACTTTCCATGCCTTAGTAGAATTTTCAAGATTTTCAAAAGTTTCAAATTGTGAGATGAAGCATGGGCGTCCAAGTTTAATGAACAAAGGTTTTTAGGGTTTTGAAAATAAAAGCAAAAGAAAGCAAACCTAATTCAAACCCTAATGTCTATTTAATGCATCATTTCAATGTAAAATTCATCATTTTTGTAGGTAGCATTCAAAGGAGAAAGTTGGAGCAGCAAGTTTGAAGAATTTTTCATGATTCAAGAATTCAAGTTTGCTGGTTATTCATCAAATTTTTCAGACCAACAAGCATAAGGCCTTGCTTTTTCAAGTTTTTTTATCTAGAAGATCAAATTTTTCAAGAAGGCCAAGACTTTAAAATTTTCAGCCATCTAGGTCTTTTCACCTCATTTTTTTGAAGAAATTTTCAAGAACTTTATCAAGTTGCAGCAGCTGCTTTTTATTTGCATGTCAGTGAAACCCTCAGTGTATTTAGTTTTCAATCATCTGGGTCCTCTCAAATTAGTCTTTTGAAATAAACCCATATCACAACTTTTTTCAAGAAAATTTCAAATTCTAGGGTTGGCTGCTTTTTTGATCAGTCATCAGTGTTTTTCAAATCTGATCAATTGGGTCCATTTCTAATTGCATTCTGAACAAAACCCAAGTGCCAGCTTTTTTCGTGAAGAATTGAAGAAATTAGGGTTTGCTGCTTTTTCAGTCTAAAATCAAAATTTTCAAAAATGGACGATCTGGGTTCCCTTGCAACGAAATTCGGAGCAAAACCCATATCTCAGAAAAATTTTCAAGAATATTTGTCCGTTAGACGAAGAAAAATCAGCATTCTAAAAATAGTAAGTTGCTCAAAACTTGTCTGAACCTAGGCGAGTTTACAGTCATTCTTCAAG
The DNA here is from genome assembly GCA_007258455.2 of Sequoia sempervirens. NCBI lineage: Eukaryota > Viridiplantae > Streptophyta > Pinopsida > Cupressales > Cupressaceae > Sequoia > Sequoia sempervirens. Next base: position 1,531 of record VDFB02108575.1, read on the forward strand.
GTTTTCGAAATGGAGTACACTCCCAATGTTTTCAAGATTGGATCAGCTCTCTATCATGATTACATCAAAACAACTGAGACGGATTTGCATCACATTAAGCGGGTGTTTGATCTACATGCTTTGGAGAGCGCAGGCAATACTTCGATCAGGAACCTGGGACACTCTGGACTCCTCGCAGCAGCATCTATTCCTATTTCAGTTCAGAGCCTTGAGTTCGTAATCGTTTGCATCAAGCATTACAACCTGGCTACAAGGGAGATTCAATCAGTTGATGGCAGATTGATTTGCAGTTTGAAGCTTGATATGATCGAAAAGTGTTTTTCCATTCCCCCTTGGCCTGAAAGTGTCACTATCTCAATGGGTGAATGTGAAAGGATATGGGAAATGCAGAAGGACAAGTACAGTAAGAAGATAGTATTGAAGTGAATGAAAGAAAAACATAAGACTCTACCAAGTCACACTTCCATGATGTCAACAAAGTTTGAAAAGGCAGCCAATGAGGTTGAAGATTTCCCGAGATCTATTGCAGATGGAGAGGATATCTTGGAAAAATGCAACTTTGCCTTAGTATCAATGCACCAAGCCAAGATCCAGTTTCCTGCTTTTTAGCGGATGTCATAGAGATTTAAAGCAGCTTTCTTCTAGAAGCCTTCTTTCTATTCTTGGAATAATTTTTATCCATTCTTTGAGAAGAGAAAGAAGATAAACGTAATAGTTGGCGTTTCCTGCTTTTTCTGCTTTCTTAAGTGTTAGATGTTATCTTCTTTCTAGATTTAGAAATAAAGCTTGCTTGCTGAGCAAGCCCTAGATTGTGAAAGCAAGGAGATTTTAGGGTTCCCTACTCCTCTGCTTGCGTATAAATAAGAGCCTTTGCTCATTAGTTTTCTTTAACGGTTATTGTGATAGCAAATTGTGAGCTTGTATTGCAACAAGTTGTTATTCAGTTTCAATTCACTTTGTTTTAGCCATGCTAGTGATAACAAAATGTTGAGCCTAAGTGCCTTCTATTTGTTATTCAAGTGTTGTTCAATTGTTTAATGATAGCTAATTGTTGAGTCTCTTTTAGCCAACAAGGAGTTGTTGTAATTACTGTTGCTATTGTGTAAGAACAAGATTGCAAGCCTCTTTAACTGCAATTTCTTGTTCTAGGCATGTTAGTAGTAAGTTTTTTTCCAGAAGTTTGAGTAATAAAATCATGAGCCTCCTTTGCCTTGATATAACATCTCAGATTTCCGTTATTTGTGTTCTGCTTTTATGATCTTGATTTTAGCTTACATTGAAGTATGTAGATGTTTGTTGAGAAAGAGTTTATTGAAGTATTTTGTTAGAAGATCAACTTTGTTAATTTCTAGTTTCTCTTGCTCTGCGTATTACTTGAGAAGTTAGAAACATCTTTAGCTTAAGTTAGTCATAGTTGAAGTTCTTAAAACAGAAAATCTCAGCTGCGATGTTTGTGTTTAATAAACCTTGTGCTCTAAATTGATCAAAAAGATAGGCAACTTAGTTTTTAGTTTACTTTCTTTTAGCACCATCAGCAAGAGGGAGCTTCCCCTCCTAATTTGAAGAGCAGTTTTACTGTGCATAGCTGTCCGTTTCAAATACGCATTCCAGAGGTGTGAATTTAAACGCCAACAGGACTGAGTTGGTGGCTAGAGGGAGTTCACTTCCAGAAGTCTTCTTTGCAATCTTTGAAGCAAGGATCAAGAGGGGGTTTTGTAACTCATTGAGAAGAAGTGAAGATTACTGTATTGCAAGGCTAGGTGCTAAATCCTTAGAGGATCCCTTCAACTGCTGAGATCAGAATTGCTCAAGATTGTCATATGGATTTGACATTGGTAGCTCCACAAACCTATTCAGAATAGTGTGATCTGGGATGAGGTCGATGAGGACAATCCTGAACTGTCTATAGTATCAGAGGTGTGCATGGGAAAACATTTTTCTAAGGTAAGCATTGCAGGCAATCTTGGACGAAGAGGTCAAAAGATTGATGCAAGTACTTGAAGATTCAGAGGGAGCCTACTGAACCTAAAGAAGATGGTGAGCTAGTTGATCTTGGTTCCTTATGTTGTTTTATTTCTTACTAGAGAAGATCATCTCATTTTCAATACAAGGAGTTAGCTTCTGAATTTAAAATGAAGGATCTTGGTTACATGCATTACTTCCTTGGCTTGGAAGTTTTGCAGAAGCCAGATGAGATGATTCTAAGTCAAGGGAAGTATACTATTGATATTTTGAAGAGATTTGGTATGATGGATTGCAAATCCATGTCTATGCCTATGGAGACCAACTTGCATAAGTTGAAAGAGGTTGCAGCTAGTTCAGATCTGGTGGATCCTACGTTGTACAGGCAGTTGATTGGATCATTGATGTATCTAGTCAATACTAGACCGGATATCTGCTATGCAGTGAGTGAACTCAGTTAGTTCATGTGTGAACCCAGGCAGATACATCTAGTTGCAGCAAAACATATCCCGAGATACTTGTGTGGCACAATTGGATATGGGCTTAGATATTTGTTGGCGTTTAAATTAGCACCTCTAGAGTGCTGATTGTAAACGTTCAGCTATTTCAAATGTTTTGCAACACTTCTTCGTTATTTAAAGAGGAGAAGTCCCTCTCTGCTGGGAGCAATGCGTAAGGAAGGGAAATGTAAGCTAAAGTTCCTATCTTTTTATGCTTGATTGGGACACAAGGGTGCACAAACACAATGCGCTAGCTAAGCCTTTTCTGCAGTTTAGGATCTTAACTCGACTATTCCTGGCTTTTATCTATCCAATACCTTCCAAGGTAAGCGAGCATGAAAGGGGTAAAGAGGGCGGGAATGGGTTGGTTGGATCCCACTGGTCGCGTCTCACGAGGAATATGGTAGGGGCTCACGAGAAATCCGGGTATACAGGGATAAGGTTGGTACAAGCAAACTCTTTCACGGTAAACTAGATCGAGACCTGCCAGGAGGAGGGACTCCTATCCGGTATGGGCTGAGAGTAGTTCACGAGGAAGCAACAAATATCCGCGTGCGCAGCCTCCTAAACTTCTAAGAAGAAATCGAAGTATAAAGTTAGAATCAACATTAAACAACAACTCATGATAACCTGTAACTCATCCAAGGAGGAGGACTCCCTATCCAGGAAATGGCTCTTGAGCTATTAAACACAAGACGTGGACACAACTCAAAAAGATTGACCAAAATGCAAGTGCCTTCTGATATTCTCCTTCAAAGCTTCATCAACGAATTACAAAGGTTGGGAAAGCAAAGGCACGAAATCATGCACAATTACAATCGACCAACAAACTCTCATTCAAGAGTGAACAAATATTCGCTTTCAAAGTGTTGGCAACAATGGCGCAGCAATTTTGCATAGCAAGTAAAGGTTAAACAAATAATGAGCCCAAGGCTCTTATTTATAGAACTCAAAGGAGTGGGCAACCCCAAAATCTCCTTGAGTTAACAATGAGTTCTTGCCAATCAATTAGCAAGGTTTATTCTAAAGGAAACAAGCGGAGTTAACTGGAAAACTACTTCAGCTAACTGAAAGTCAACAAAGAGTCAGCTGGAAACTACTTCAGTTGACTGAAAGTAAACTAAAGGTAAACTTTAATGAAAGTATCCCTCCAAAATAGACATCCACATTTAGAGGAGATCTAAGATCCACAAATCATGGAAGTCAAATAGACATCCTTAATCAGTGGGATCTGACAATGCATGATTTAAGGAAAGTGGAGTTAAACTTGGAAAGAAGCATCAAGTTAACTCCAACTACATTTAATACCATCTTGAGTTGACTTGGAAAGAAGCATCAAGTCAAACTCAAGTCTCATAAATGCCACTTGGAGGGTGTATGGCGTCCTTTTTTGGGTGCATTTACAATTCGCCATTAATCAGCAGTGTCTCTATCCATTGATTGACTTCATCAGCTTTTGGGGAGTTAATGCTCTGTAGGATGATGACGTGGCGTCGTAGCATGATCTCACCCGTTGTGAGCTGATTTCCGAAGTCAATACACTGAGATGCTGCCTCTTCAAACTTGGTTGATAAAGCTGCTACCTTAGCCAGCTTGCAACCATCTGGATCATCAAAGAGAATCTTTGCGGATGAAGCATCCACAGGCGGATTACGTATGGTAACCATCTTGGCGTATTCCCTCCCTCGCGTTGATATTCCATGCAAAGGAAGATATCACCAACATTCTTACTTGAAGTTGATAATAGTGGCAACCGCGAGTGCGTAATCGTCAACTCCTGAATGGCGGATGTTGGAAAGATGTTGCTTGTTTTCCTCAGAGTATACTGATTGATATGCCAATTGCAAATCTGCAATTGTGCTTTCGTCTTCAAGCCTCTTTTCTGCAATCCTTTGTTCTGACTGTTGGATCTCTGCACGAAGTCCATGTGCTCTATCCCGTAACTGGTATAGGTTTGCCAGTATACATCTTCCCTTGAGAACAAACTCTTCCACTTGATCTCTCAAGTGTTTACTGAATGTTATCAATTGTCGATGATTTTGTTCGGCGGGGAGATCTAGTAGTCCTGCTGGTAGGGCTGAGACGTTTGGTGTGCCATGTATCAAGCTGGTTATGTAAGACCTCAGTTTCTGATTTTCAGCCTTTAAGGCTGCCTTTTCTTTACCATCCTTTGCCATCCTTTCTTGCACGCTCACCGAAGCTATTCCAAGAAGGTCTGCCTCCACCTGTCGTGTAGTCTTCCCGAGGGTAAGTTGAGACAAGGTGTAGTCTTCGACTTGGACCTCGTGTATGCCTTTTTCTACTGGTGGAGCGGCAGTCTCTATGATGATCTCACATTCTGCATTCCTTTCTATGTGAACTTGTTTCTTTAACTTCTTCGCTGACGTGTCTTGTGGGACGTGATCGAATTTGGTAAAGTCAAGTTCATACGAGGGTTTTTCCCTCTTTCTTCCTAGGAAGCCTTCAAGCCAAATAGAATCTCGGCGAACTTCGCTAGGAGGGATGTGAGGCCCTTGAATGCTAGATGTGTGAGACTGTGCTGGAGCAATGTCTCTCGGTGGCGAATCCAAGTCGATGAGGACTTGTGTCTGCTGTGATACTGGTGATATGGGCGGCTCTGTTTCCATAACAGGCACCGTTTCTGCTGCTGCTTCTATTATTGTTGCTTCTGCCATTGGCTCAGCCACTGGTTCTTCAACAACTACTGCTACTGGTTCCTCTGTGATAACTTCTGCTGAATCAGGGGTAGCAGTCTCTACTCTTTGTTCTTGGGCAGCAATACCCGTGATTATTTCAGGACTATGTGTGGCTTTCTCCACTGGTGTCCTCTGTGTTCTAGGCTTTGACATCCTCATCCCTCGGGGAGGATTGCACCATTGCTTCTGCCTAGGCTTCCTTTTTGAAGTGGAAGGTGGTGTAGACTGAACCTGTGGCGGCTCTGCTCTGTGAGGTATCACCTTCCTTGATTTCTTGCTGTTGAGATAGAGTTGGCTATTTCTAACCACTCTACCCGTTCTTTCTTCTATAGATGTGTCTTCTTTGGCATACCAATCCACTCTCAGGAGCGGTTGGGAGTCAACTGAATTTGCGAAGAATGAGGGGAGAGTGACTTCCCCTTCATCATCGGACAGGCCCTCGATGTCTGCTGACATAAAATCAACAATTTGTAAAAGTCTGAACCTGTTGTAGTTCCTTCTTCGCACTTCATACTCGTCTTTGCAATTTACCCAATAATCTTCCATAGAAGACTTATGTGACGAGTGTTGCTCGAGGTGTGCTGCATAGAGTCCTCTGGGATCATAGGATCTTCTATCAATGAGATACTTGAGGTTAAACCTCACTGTTTCCTGACTCATCATCTTAGCGTCTGCCGCGAATCCACATCTATATAGTCCCATGTCAACGGGAAAGTTAACAGTTGTCTTCCTCTTCAAGCGCAAGTAGATATGAACCTCGGACAACTGTCTCAGGAATTCCATGAAGACTACCCTATCTGAAGGGTATCTTGGTAGCATGGCGGGGTGGCCAATGTAGCCATACACGCGTATGTAGGAGAACGTAGGGAATTGAATGAACCAATCCACCCAATCCGCCATTGCCTCTCTGGCTGTCTGTGAAATACGCACGTGCATCTCATGGTTAAGCTCACGTACTGTGTGCATAATGAAGTTATCACTCGTTCTCTTGAAGTGTCGCTCCGCTTGAGTAAACTCAAGACGTGCGAAATGTTCGTGAACCTTCTGCACACCTAAGGTTCCCACATTGTTCAATAACCTGAATTCACCTTGGAAGGCTATCAGGTATACCAGGTAAGAGCACATGTGGAACCTATGAGCTCCCAGATATCCAGTGATTTGTCGGTGAAGTGTGTCACTAATCAAAGTGGCCCAATCATAATATTCCCTCTTGCCAATGATTTTAGCAATGATATAGTACATCCATGGCTAGAATTGACGACCATCTTCTTCTCCAGTGATTCTATTGAGTAGAGTGATTAACACTGCGTACTCATCTTTACATTCTCCTCGTCCCAACGGCTCAGGCAAGCTCTCCTTTGTCACTTTTAGCCATTTTTCAGCCATAACCTTTTGACATTTGTCCTTAGCTGTCTCAAATGCCCTCTCACATTCCGTCACTGATATGACTTTGCTGTTAGGACATGATGGAATATCAAAACACCGTTCGATATCCTGAGGCTTTAGACTGCAAACAGTTCTTCCATCTGCTGCTCTGATTTCTCTGGTGGTAGGATTGTAATGCTTGATACAAGCGATTACAAGTTCTACGCTCTGTAGTGTGATGGGAATTGATGCGGCCTGCAACAACCCGGATTCTTCAATATTCTGTAATGTGATTTGATTCATGCCTTCTAGCTGCTCCAAATCAACCACTGGATTTACTTGGTGTAAATTTGTGTCAACTGTTTTCAAGTAATCATGGAGTAAGACCGTCTTGGTCTCGTATTGTACCTGGGAGTACTGCATCTTGAAAAACTTAAATATTGACTGTAATCTTGACCTTGTTTAGATGATTTTCGGAAACCCTTAAAAATAGCGCCTCGCCGAGAAGTATTTTTCGGAAAAAATTTGGCACATGGGTTTTGTTCATGCTTCAATGCTGAACAAACCCAGTTCCTCGAATTTGGATTCGAAACTTTTTCGGAGAAACCCCCAAAAATAGGGGCAACAAGTTTTGCTGATTTTGGAAAATTTGTTGAGATGGGTTTCTCTGAAAACTAATGCTGAATCAACCCAGTTGATCTGATCTGATATAGCCTGTTGCTTTTTCTGTCAAATGCAAGAAAACCTAAGACCAGAAGAGAGGAAATAGACAGAAGGTGGATTGGAAGTTTTATCTGATTCCCTGAAAAAATCTATCTCTGGATCCAATCCTCAAAATAGCAATCCTCTTCTGCTTCAGATCTGCAAGAAAAATTGAAGAACGGATGAAAACCTTGTTCAGATCTATCAATGGCGTCCTTGAGAGCTTGTGGCTGATCTTGATCTCTTAACCTGCAATGAAATAATGAAATGGGACGCCTTCACCTTGAATATATATGTTTAAGCTTCAGATCCACAAGTTTGGGGACCTAACTCAAGCTCAAAAGGTGATTTTGGCTTGATCTAAAGTTGAAAAGGTGATTTCCACCAATCGTGGAGCGTTTTAGCCAACTTTAACTCAAAAAGCTCTTGACTTAGTCAACAAATTGACCCTTGACTTCTTTAGGCGTCCCTTTTGGTTTCTTGCAAGTTTTTAAATATTTATTCTCCTGAAAGCCCTCTGTTTGATCCTGAATCTAGCGTTGTCTGTTGATCCTGAGATGTCGCGGACACATTCACTGCGGAGCTGGATCCAAACTGGAAAGAAGTGCCTGGGAGACATGATGATGAAAAGCTGAGTTTAGGGCTTCAAAAGAATGGGCGCCTTTTCCAAGAAAAGGCTCTTTTGCTAATGCCTTAGTGAATTTTCAAACTTCGTTCTTCAGCCTTTTGAAATGACCTCTCGTGCTTTGATCTGGATTTCTTGTTGATCGAAGAGTCAGATGATTTCGCTTGATGTCTCATCAGGTACCCAGCTCTGTTCTGCCAAGAATGACTGACTTCAGAAAACCTGGATCTTATTTTAGGGTCCCTTTATTCAAGGGCGCCCCTCCTTGAAAAGGGCGCTTTTGTCTTTTGGCTTGATTATTTCCATCTGAAAAGTTGCCTACTTTGATCCAGATTATCCGTTGACTGCCTTGTTAGGTGTTGGTGCCGATTCGTTTAAGGATCTACTTGGTGAGGTTATCTGAAACCTTTATCATCTGTCGACATGCGGAAATTCGAAAAGAAAGAGCCTTTCTTTTGAAAAGGCTCTTTTCTTAGAACCGCCGTTAAGCGTGGTTTCACGATATTTCCTCAGCGCCTCTTTTTGGCCGACCGGCGGTTACCCGGTGATCTATTCATGTGGATGATGCGGATGTTTGTTTCTTGTTGAGTCAACAATCAAGCGTGAGAATAGTACTGGATGATCTTATTGGCGCATTTTGACCCTCCAAGATCGCCAAACCCACAGCGGAAAAAGGCTCTTTTCAGCATTTTGAGTTCTCTCCTTCGTAACGTTTCCAGAGTTAGTCAAATTTTGACCTTTTTCACTTTCAGGAATCTCCTTCATTAAACAGCATCATTTTTGACCTTTTCCGCCATGGTTGCGTCGTTGAAGCTTTTGGAGTTTAACTTTCAACACCTGGTACTGGCCAATCTGCCATTAATGGCTGCAGAGGTTCTAACTTTCTTCCTGAAAAATAGAAATAGACCCACCAGAGTAAAACATGTCTTTTGATGATTCTGACTTGACCAATGTGATCGTGAAGTCTTTTAATCCTATCAAAATCATTTTCGATCATTTCTGGGAAGGTCCTATTTTCGGGGGTTTCCCTGAAAATAGGGGCGAAAAACCCTAATTTTCAAATTTTCAGAATTTTGCACGTGTGTTCTTTGACAAAAACCCACCAAGATTCTATGATTGGTTTGACCTAAAACTGACTTAACATGGCATTTTAACAAGATTTAGCTCAATTTATACAGAATGCCAAAAAATTAATTTTGGTTACAACAATATTCTTTAGGTGTGGATTTGAATTTGCATGGTTATATTGATTCTGATTGGGCACTGTGTGTGACTGATCGAAGGAGCACCTCTGGATGTTGCTTCAGTTTGGGGTCTGCAATGATATCCTGGTGCAGCAAGAAGCAGTCATCTGTAGCATTTAGTACAGCAGAGGCCGAGTATATTGCAGCTTGTGTGGCAGCTTGAGAAGGAGTGTGGCTGCGGAAGCTCTTTGCAGGATTGTTTGGGAAATCAATGGAGCCAACTATCATTCATTGTGATAAGCAGAGCTGTGTGAAGCTTTTTGTCACCCTGTGTTTCATGACAAAACTAAGCATGTGGAGATCAAATACCACTGTATCAGAGAAATGGTATTGAGGAAATCAATTCAGTTGAGGTATATCAACACTGATGAGTAGACATCAGACATTCTCACCAAGCCTCTCTCCAAGATAAAATTTGTGTACTTTCGAGACAAGCTTGGTATGGTGGATAATCAAGCCCTAGTTGAGAAGGAGTCTCAGTATCAGTGATCCTCTATAATGCAGTTCTCTTTGAGAGAGATTTGAGGTGCAAGCCCTTGTTAATGCATTTCTCTTTGAGAGAGATTTGAGGTGCAAGCCCTTGTTAATGCATTTCTCTCTAAGAGAGATTTGAGGTGCAAGCCCTTGTTTCCACCCTCTGGGAGAGCCATGGTGGATGTCATGTGTGTGACTCCATGACAGCATCATGTGAGAGTTCGTGATGATTTTCTTGTACTTGTGTTTTCACCCTCTGGGAGAGCCATGGTGAACCTCACGATGAGGTGACAACATCACGTCGAGTGATGAGCACTTGTACATACCATCCATGGGTGTAGCCATGATGGTTGATATCACGGTGAGGTGATATCTCTTCTTTCCATCCATGGGAGTAGCCATGATGGTTGATATCATGGTGAGGTGATATCTCTTTCTTTTTCACATATGGGAGTAGCCATTGTGGTTGACATCACGATGAGGTGATATGTCTTATGCAGCTGGAAGTATCCTCCCTAGCTGAGAGGGAGTGTTGATGATCATAGGAGTGTTGGGTGAATTCTTCCAGCCCAGTCCGATAATAGAGAGCAATTTGAATTATAGCCTAACGACTATTCAAATTGCTAGATCGATCTCCTGAAGAGGCACGATTTGCATTAAATAATATTTAATTATGATGGAGGCGCGATTTAATAAAGAAGTTTGAATTCCTTGCTAAGGCCAACATCATATTTATTATGGGTGCGATTTGTTATGAAGAGATGCTTTCTTCTTGGTGGCCGACTTGTTATGAAGGGTCACGTCCTCTCTCCAACACATTGTATATATACTCAATGATATCTCATTATTGTTTATCTC
>VDFB02108576.1:0-16400 GCA_007258455.2 Sequoia sempervirens
TCTCTAATTTCCTGAAATTCTCAAGGAGGTTTGGGCATCAATGGAATAAATGATGAGAAGTCTTGAAGCTCAACCTCCTCATCAACAACACTTTTTACTGCTTGCATTGGTTCATTTGGGCCATACATTGGTTCTTCCATTATGTGCAAGAGATCAGAGATGTCATTTCTTCTAGGAGGAAAAAAATTTAAAGCATCACAATCGATTGCAACATCACTATAGTACAGGTCATTCTCAATTTTATAAATTAATGCAGCCATAACATTATGTTTGTCAACATAGCAATCATAGTTTGTCCCTTGCATGTCAATTCTTCACACAATCACAACTTCAAGATCATGTAGTCAGTGTGGCAACAAAGTTGCAATGCAAGTAATGTCTTGTGGGAAGCTTATAGTGTTCCCACTATATTTATATTGGTCTCCTCAGGCGTGGGTTACTTGCAAAACGTGAGCAACTCTAGCTATAAGAATTTTCTCAACTTGAGTAAACTTTGCAAGGATGGCTAGTTGTGGCCCTGGATCCATTTTATTTTCTACGCTATATCTATACACACCCTTTTCAGAAGCACAATGCAAGCAAACAACACTAGAATTGGAAGGTTGAACTCTCATGCCAGCATAGCTCTCATTGCAAGCAGAACAAGTTTTCAAGTCAGACAAAGCATTAATGAATTGGTAGAAGGATTGCATTGCTATACGGAAGGGCTCACCAAATAGGTTTCCTAAGTGCGGGGTTGTTGAGGATGTGATTGGGAAGGAATTCCCAGGAAGTGGTTCCAGCAGTGCACACCTAGGTATAGCGAGACCAATCTCAAAAGGATGGGTATGAATCACTGGAAAGTGAGAGGAAGTTGAGGGGGAGAAATAGTCTACAAATGCTACTAGTGAACTTTCTTGCAATGCTGGTGTCCCTTGTTCAACATGGCTTTCCAAGCCAACTGGGTTTGTGGCACTTTGATTTTGGAAGTACTTCGATCGCCAGTCTATACAAATGTGGTCTTTGAGGCATGCATAATAAACCTGGTTTAACTTGCATTTTATTGCCTTTCTATGTACTACACTTGATGTGGCATTGAAACCTGAAGGACATTGCAATTCCTACAACAACAACATGCAACACAATAAAATGGCTACAAAAACTAGGTTAGAGGGCAACGACATAAGTATAGAGGTCAACCTATTTGAATATGCAAGAAAGTGCCAATAGGCACAATAAAACCAACATGTATACATAATTGTATGTATTCATATGCATTGTATTTAAAAGTGCTTACAAACTAGAAATTAAAAAAGAATAATGCAAGGACTCAATTTGATTGCGCTAGTGGCCAATTGAAAAGGGATTACATCGATTGCATTAGCAAATTTCCCTAGGTATAGGAATTACTAGCACCACCATACATTGAGGAGACTTCTTTTTAGGACAACATTTTTAGTGTTAAACCATGTTGCATATACTAGTAATTTGTGAAGTATAATATGATACTTAATTTAATACTTAAATACTATTTTGAAAAAGAAGTCTCTTCAATGCTATTAGGTCAAGTATCTACATAAATTTGTGTCATGCCATCAAATATGGAATACATGTTCCTTATTATTGGAAATATACCACTTTTTATTGTAACAATTACTTTTAAAGCCTGGAAGGAAATAATAACCAAGGCATGAGTATTGACATTATGCATTAGATGAACACATGCAAATTTTTGATTCAAGATGTAAAACCATCGTGGAAGGGAGGGGGAATTTAGAAAATTCAAAATCCACATGGGGACAAATTTTTTTTACTATGTCACTTATTGAAAATAACCAAGATAAACATATGTGGTAACGTATCTACAAATGTATATATGCATATCCAATCTTTGTTCAATGCAGACTGTCATGAATGGAAGGAACAATGCACTATTCAAACAAGATTGTAGTGCTACTGCTACATGTTGTTTTGCATCGTCCCTTCCTTCATGATAGTCTCCATTGAAAATAAGTTGAGATTTTTCATTGAACATGAATATGCACACACAGATATATATATATATACATATACATATAGTAGAACGAAGCCAAGCAACAATTCAATTAATCAGTAGCCAGGCAATGGAAAATGAAATAGATTGAAGAAATACTTGCCCACTGGACAAGTTTTCTATTGCACATGCATATATACATACACATGTACATGTAGAAATATTGCAATGAAGATAAAAGATTCTTGCAAGCACCAAAGCAAAATAAAACAAGATCTATTGTCCATCCTACTATATTGGTAATACAATCTTATCAGTGAACATTTCTATCTAGAAATAAGTACACATGTGGACTACTAAAGAAGAAAATAAGGCTTGCTCTCCACCCTACCATATTGGGTCATGAAGCCCGATGGACTCTCACCAAACCCCCGAGCAAGAATATAGATTGTCCATCACATTCATCAATGCTTGAAGCAATCCTTCTATTCACACATACCATATATCTAATGGTTGAAATAATTATGTTTGAGAACATTCAAGAAATAATCAACATGGAATTAAAAATTTGAAATGGAAAAGAAGAAAACAAGGTGTGCTCTCCACCCACCCATATTGGGTCATGAAGCTCCATCGTCTTTGACGGAACCCCCGAGCAATTATATACATTGTCAATTAGTTCTATCTATGGTGGAAGCTATCTCTATCATGACATAACAAATAACTCCTTTCATGAGGCTTTAACAAACACAAAACTAAGATTTATGCTTGACAACAATGCAAAGAAATACAATGCTACGTCATTGATTGGATGCATATAGAGGGACTTGTTGTTTCAAAACATTGTTTCCTTGACATTTTTTTTTTCTAGCCATGGTTTGAATGTAGTAAAATAGTCAATGTTATGCACTACATGTTGTTTTGCCTCCTAAAGTTAGAGAAGAACATCCAACAATGCCTTACTGAAATTTGCAAACACTTTCAGTATCTTTGCTCATGTCATGATGCTCCATGACCCAATATGGCAGTGTGGAGAGTAGGCCTTATTGTCCTATGTTTTATTTTATAGTTTACATGTACAGATTGTTATCTGAGAGTACAGATTGCTATCCTTGTCAGATAGCATTTACAAAAAAAATCAAATGTTTTAGGTTGTGGTTAGAATCTATTAAAATACTTTACCTTATACACTTTTTCTTAGCTTGCATTGACCATTGTTGCCAGTATGTACAGACCATACAACTCTAAATGTTCATGCGAAGAGGACAAGCTTCTGTGAAGGTGCAAGTACAACCACTTACTATTAATTTTTTTGTGAAATTGGCATCACTTGTGCTTCGTAAGTTGTTGCAGGTTGTATTGCTTCACTTCTATCAACAAACTATTGATTATTGCAAAGTATGCTAGGTTGCTATTGATAGAAGACTATTTTTTTATTTTATTTTTCCGTAGAACAAATATTATTTTATCTATTGTTAGCATCTTATGCCTATCATTTTGTAAGGATATGTTGCTATGCTTGTTTGTGTGTAATATTTCTCTCCACCTTGCTTTGTGCTGAAACAAATATTGTTTGGTCCATGGAATCCATTCTATTGCTATGCCTGCAATCCAACAAAATACTTAATGTTATATAGCTTACATCTCATTCCATCAGGTATTGTTGATTACTGTTCTTTGCATTGGAACAAAATACTCAATGTTATACGCTTTATGTTAGCTCCCATTGACGAATGTCAATTATACTTTTGTTGCTTATGCTATATTGTTTTATTTTGGAGAGGGTACTATTCTATAGGCTGCATTGTTTCAATTTTTGAGCACCATGTGTTCAGAAAGTAGTGTTTTTTTGTAGAGGTTTGCTACTATCAATTTTTGATGAGTCTCTCTTCAATATTTGTGTTTTTGTGGATATGTACTTCCAAGAGAATAGTATATATATATATATATGTATTTGGATATATGTATATATGTATATACATATATACATATATACATACATATATAAATATACATATATACATATATATATAAATATACATATATACATATATATATATATATATACATATATACATATATATATACATATATATATAGATATATATACATACATACATAAATATATACACATACACACATATATATGTATACACACACACACACATATATATATTATTTCAATTTTCATCAAGACATTGTATACAAAAGGCTGTACTATTTTCTATGCACACTAATTTGCATAGTAGGTGGGAGATGCACTATAACTCTGGCCAACATATTTTGTCAACATTGCATACATACACTTGGAAATTTTCAGCAAGGTATCCTTTTGTGTTATTCTATTGCTATAGCTGAAATGAGAGCCATGAGTTTTGAGGGTAATCTTATGTGAGGATGCAAGCTGGATTAAGCTCTGTACAACTTTTGCAAGCATGTTGCAGGTAATTTTGTGCTTTTTGAAAGGACAAATAAATGCAAATGCAAAAGGAAACTGTCACCCCTGATAACATTTTTCCCATTTTTGTTAAGGAAACTTAGCAATAAGATGTATGTTTGAAGCAAATGGGAAGACCTGCATATCAAAGGAATCCTTCAGGAGTGTGTTTGATTTGCGGTTCATGCTCTCCACCATGCCAAATTGCTTCTTTGCATTTTGTGCATCAATTTTCAATTTTCCTTGCTGATAAGCTCATTATCGTTCTTGCTTGGGAGAGATAGTTCAAGAAGTTGGGTGTTAATATTCAAGTTTATATGGTAATCAGATGGATTTCCTTTCCAAGCCAAGTTCAACTAGCTAAGAAGATCAAGTGATTGTAATTTCGGTTATGAATCTACATCCCAGTTCTTAAGCTCTCTTTCCCAAGTGGGAAGAGTCACATTCAATCGACCAGTATAGTAGAATGGAGAGTAGACCTCTTTTTCTATATCCAAACTTCAATTCATTCCCTACACAAGGTATGTTCTATTGCAACTGTCTTGCCTCATCCTTGTCATCAATTGTATAAGCTTTTACATTTTTTGATTTATTTATTGTGTACCAATGTTGTGCCTTTATCACACTAACACATTTTTCTTTTCCTTGCAGACCATGTTGCAGCAATAACATGTTGTTCCATTGGCTAATGTGTTATAAACAACCTTCCCGAATAATGTTAGTGACTGTAAAATTCAGCAACAATGTTCAAATAGACAATTGTATCCTAATGCACTCTATATTGATTGTAATACGTAATATTCATTTCACCACTAATTACAGTTGTTGGCAATCGATATTCTTGCTCGGGTGTTTGGTGAAGGTCCATGAGGCTCCATGACCCAATATGGTAGGGTGCAGAGTAGTCCTCATTGTCTTGACTTTTACTTTTGTATTTTCTATGTACAAATTGCTATCTTTTTGGTGTGGGGATCAGGGAAAAAATGATATGTTTAAGCTTATGGTTACAATGGACAAAAAAAGTTAACCTTATACACTTTATGTTAGATTCCATTGAGCATTGTTGATTAGTCTTCTACTACTTATACTCTACATCACACAAATTATTAACTAGTTTCCAACCAAAATTTGTTTATTGTACTTTTTTGGTGGCTATCAAAAGATCCTTAGATTGTATTGTTATCAATTGATGCAGTTGAAAAAGCATGGGTTCAGTCCCATGTAATGGTGAATACAACGAATACTTTTTTTTGTAGTGGAGAGCATGCAAGCAACATCTATTTTAAAGTCTGCAGGGAAGAAAAAAAAATGTATGTATAGCTATCGATAACATATTTTCCAGTATCATTATCTAGGTTTATGGGCTCAATGTTCTGGCTATGTTTCAAGGATTTGGGGAAGAATGCATATTGGAAACAGCCAACAATGGCTATATTTTTTCCAATTTTTTAGGAGATTGTGTTGACAAAGGAGTGTTTTTTTTTATGGGTATATTTTTGAATGGGTTTCTTAACATCAATTTTCGATGGATTTTTCTTTAAAGTCTATGTGTTTTGTGGCTGCAGATTTCTACTAGTTTGCAAGAAAAACAATATTCATCACATACCACATTCCTTTTCTATTTGTGGTGCATGTACATTAATGTTGTGCCCTTAGCACACACGCCCCATTCAGAATGGGGACCCTCTTTTCTTTCTCCTTGTCGGGTCATTTTTCATCACCGCCTCGTTTTGCATGCCCCATTTTTTGGTGTCTCAGATGGTCAACGTTGCTTTAAAGACCCACCATAAGTTGACCATGCCTTCCCCTTTTAATTTTGTCATGTTGTCATGCCTCGCGGAGTCTCTTTGGTAGATTTCCCTTGCTAGTAGCCTCGGCCCCCCTCGGGCCCGGCCATTCATGTTTCCCATGCCGGGTTTCATTTTCGCTCCCGCCGTTCCCAATGACATTCATTTCGCGTCCTCCCGGCCCCCGGGGCCCGAACCTTCTTTTGTCGTTTCCTTCAAACTGTGAAAATCTTGACGACGATCCAACCTCTCAGGCCCGAGACCCTAGAGTTCTGCTCCTGGGGTTCCGAGAGTGTTTCATCGTTTCTCATGGCAAACCTCTCATGGTGTCCCACCTTCCGGGCCCCAACCTCCCCTTTGCCGCTAAGTGAATTTATGAAGTCAAATCTTTTCTAGTGGCCATCGTCTTGCGCCCTCCCAACTGCCAGACCGGGGGTCTCCCGCCACCGCTTCTGATTTTCAAACCCACCAACCTTGGTCTCGCCATACCTGCATTCAATAGGATCATTAATGGTGATTAGGGGCATAAAGGGCTGGCTCAACTCTATCATTTTTGCTTGACAGTGTTGCAAAAGAATAATTAGAGCTTGTTGTAGGAGTCTGCCACCTTTTGAAGCTTCCAGTTGATCTTCGTCTATTACCTTCGCTTTTGATCGTGAGTGAGCCCCATGCCTCCCTACATCGAGTGTTCGAGGTTGCTCATCTGTTCACCCTCCCTAGCATTGTTTTTGTGATTTTTGGGGCTTAAAATGCATAGCGAGCATCAAAATGACATGTGAACGATAGAATATGACATCATGAACAAAACCCATGTCCTTGAAAACTGAGTAAACTAGCATAGCATCCCCATGACTGATTTGGATCTTTACCCTCGCACGACCGTTCTTCACAGAGGCATTCGTGGCCCTTTGGATCGGATCATTCCTTTGCCATCGGGGACTTGATAGGAGATCAAAAAATGTCAAAACATCCTTTGGGTCTCTCAGGCTCGGGACTCTGGACCTCTGTCCCTGAGATTCTGCCCCTTGGTCTCTGTCGGTGAGACCTTCTCTTTTTAGTAGGACCTTTCGCCGAGTGCATCTTTCTCCTGTTGAGTGATGTCGGAGGGACCCTTCATCTTTCACCAAGACTTCCTGGCGAGGCTCCCTCCTCATGGCAAGCACCCTTTGCCCCTTTGTCGGCATAACTTGGCTTTTCAGCATAACCTTTTGCCAACACCCCGGTCCCCTTATTCCTCAGTGAGCACCATGCAAGTCGGAAAGACTTGGTGGGGTTGCCAAGACCTCTCGTCGATTTGAAATATTTCTTTGAAGTCTCTCTCTGTCATCATAGCATGCCTCGGTCACCAGGATGTTTCCCTGCTTAAGTGTTGTCTCACCGACATCCTCGTTCGGCATAACTTTCGGATGGCGGGGAGACCATATACTAATCTTGCAAAGTCTCACCAAAGCATTCCAGATTTTTGTCTTCGCCAGGAGAAATCTCTTAGCTTGGCTGATAGATATCCATGTGTCATTATTCAATTCACCATCGCCAAGACATCTTATCTCTCTCCCCGACGGAGCCCATATGCCTTAAAACATGTCGCTATAACCCCGAACCATTGGCCAGACACTATGTAGAACTCACTAAGTTACAACGAAAGTCTCCGACAACGTAGGTCACCAAGAGAAAGTAAACCTATGTCGACAAGGGAGTCATTCATTGCATTTTCAGTGTAACTGGAATGAGGTCACACTGAAAAGGAACCCAAATGCAAGGTTGGTGAGACATGTTCATGTCACTGAGACCATACACTGAGTGATATAGCCCTATACCGAAAGTTGATTGTGGTGGGCCCATTGAGGTCCGTCGGCGTAGCACATAAGTGTCGCCATGACCTGTACCGAAAGCACCCCATCTATCTTGATGAACCACCAAAGTGAAGGTCAGGGAAACAAAGGGTTAACGGTATGACACTATCCAGAGAGCTGTAACCTATGCTGATACGAACCGAAGCGCAAAATGCCTAACTCAACTGATTTAGTGGGGCCATCCACGGTCCTTTGGTCATCCTCCATCCTGAGGGGAAAACTTCACCCGCCTCTCTGAGCTCCGGACTCTGCCCTTCTGACCACTGCCAGACTAATACAAAACCAAATGGTGGGCTCAGCTACTAGGTCCAGCCATGCTCCCAGCTGTCGGCAAGACTTTCATCTTTGCCAGGACCCTTTCCCGACCCAAGATCTTATGCCGAAGGCCTCCTTTGTCACTATAACATTGCTCGGTCGGCGAAACCTCTCGCCGACTAATTATCCTATGCCGAGGACTCCCTTTGCAATATTGAGATCCATAATCTTTGACATAACACATAGATATGGGTGAGACTTCTCACCGAAGATACAAATCTTACACAGAGGTGCTTTGTTAGCGAAACGCATAGCTTTCATCGAGACCTTTCCTCGAGATGAATTCTCACACCAATTGAAACTAAAACCAAGTGACGGCGTTCTCCCCTATGAGGCCCGAAGCTCTGGGCTTGTGCCCGACATTTTCCATCCCAAATGCCAAAGTGTCCCCCACCCTTGGACCTCCTGAACCCGATAATGTGAAACTGCTAACCGCCTTTTGACCCGCTAGACCCCAGACCTCGGAGTTTCATCTTCGGAATTCCATTCTCAATTTGCTATTCTAAACTGTCATCTCCAGATGGCTCTCTAGCATGAGACCTTCAGATTCTCCTAAACCGATCCAAATGAGCCCAAATATGAAATCAAACTTTGACCCACGTGCTTAATTTTGGTCCTCTTCATTGTGAGACTTCTGAGTTATCAAAATCTGATCAAAGAGAGTATTCGGGAGCTCTCCACCCAATTTTCCCTTCCAAATAGCATTTCTGCTAGGGAAGTTTGGCCCTCCAAGCCCGAACTTTCCAAGTGCTCTTAATTAAAGGATCAATGATGTCAAGATATAAAGTTCATGATATGCTTAATAGATCATTTAAAATGGATGTCATCTTTCAAATCTCGGCTAACGTAAATGCTTTTATGATCGACTACGCTGACTACGCCTTTGCTTGCAGAATATATGGAATTGGGTGCAGGACCTTTAGGGGCACATATCGAGAAGGACAAAGGGAAGAGGACAGGAAAAACTCCTTGAGGGAAAGAAGACAAGGACCGAATGAAATATCAGCTTCAGGGCGAGCCTTTGCACTCTAAAGTTACCACGGATTGGAAGGAGATTACTGACAAAAACATAGGCCAAGTTGATATTGACGAATTCACATAGAGATTCAGAATCAATCCAACAATGAAGAATGTCAGATTGATAAGACAAAGTGGAATCACAAAGGTTGCAGGATTCCCTCCATCCCTTATGGCCCCTGAGCTGGTCATGGCTTGTCGAGAGGCCTATCAATCCGACACGAGAACCATTGTTGATAGAGATGGCAACGTCCTCGCCGACATGTCACCTGAGGGGATTACAAAGACCTTCCACATCCCAACCTTCCAATAGGTGGAAGTCCCCACAATAGAAGAATGCCAAGCAGCATGGGATGATAACCCGACAAGATGTAAAAAAATGATAAATTAGCATTGGCTCAAGGAAAGACGGGCCACCATTGCGAAGGTTCCTCAGGAACTCTTTTGTAGTGACTTCCACGAAGATTACCATGACTTGGTCACCATGTTAAGCTGAGTTATGGGTCTTCCTATAGCAACCTATTTTTAGGAGTGGATGGTCTACTGCATTGAGCAGATTCTTTGGGGGAATGAGGATGTCACAACAAAGACTTCATTCTATTGGGGAGGCATAATAAGCAACTGCTTCCAAGAGTAGTTCGTTAATGTGAAGAAGAGCTCCAAGTTCTATATGACTTCCTACCTCGTCTAATCCCTGGCGGACCAGAGGCAATACAATGGGTTATTTGTGGCACACGATCAGGAGAAGGGCCGAAAACTCAAAGCCTATGATAGATACCCTCAGCTCCAATACAAAAACTTCAAAAGGGAATATTGTAGAGTGAAGGACGCCTTTGTTGGCCACATTATCAAAATGATTACCAGAGACATCGAGAGAAGGGTCTCCCATAGTGCCAGGGAATTTTTGAAGCAATATTCCTTTCTCTTCATCTAGTACCCGAAGTTCACATACATCCGTGCCTAGGGCTTCATTGAAAGACCGAACAAGTTGCCTCAATACCCCAACGACCAGATCATCCTTCTGGAGCTTTCCTGACAACTCCAACACATACAGGCAATCTTCAGCAGCAAACACATAGTAGGAATTTCTTATCACATGACTCTAGGCTAGGGCATGTACAGACTGCAAACATCCCAATGTGCTGGTAACTTCGACAAGGAGCTAAAGGATTACCACTTTCACCTGCACACTGCTCACCCATGGATAGACCCATACGGG
Organism: Sequoia sempervirens; assembly: GCA_007258455.2. Classification (NCBI taxonomy): domain Eukaryota; kingdom Viridiplantae; phylum Streptophyta; class Pinopsida; order Cupressales; family Cupressaceae; genus Sequoia; species Sequoia sempervirens. The sequence goes on from VDFB02108576.1 coordinate 10,601, forward strand.
CATGTAAGGAAGGCACTGAGATAGGGGTATGCCAACCTTCACCATATTGAAGACTTCTGGGCAGACTACCATGATGATAAATAGGTGCATGCAAGGCACTATATGTGAATGAATGTGTAGTTTGTAAGAAAGGTGCAGCCATTCCCCATACCAGACCAAGTCCAAGAGGATGAAAGCACCATACTGGATCCCAGGTACCCTGCGGTTGCCAATTTACAAATACCAACAATAGACTGGGACGAGCAGACGGTCGATGACCTTGATACCATAACCCAAATGGTCTTAGCTCGTACTAAGGAGTGGGTCGATGGGCAAGTAGCCGAATTGAGGCACCAAGGAGTAATTTTGACTTACAAAGGGCTCAAAAGTGAGCCAAGTGCCACAGAGGTTGCCACTGCCACCACTTCTATTGGTGGGACCTCCAAGTCTCCCCTGCTTACCAGATCCAAGAAGAGAAAGGGAACAAAAATAGAACCGTCTCTGGACCCCAAGGTCTATCCCAAGAAAGAAACGGGAGGCTCACCTTCCAAAAGACTCAAACAGGTGAAGGGCACTAAGGAACGACTCTCAACCCAAGAGCAGGAGACAAAGAGTGCGAGCCAACTGGAGCCCTTATTGGCTCTCCCTGCCCCTACTGTTGCACCATCTACCTCTTTAGCTATGATTGCTACATCCCTTCCAATGGTGGACATCTCTGTCCACCTTGCTCCATCCCCTTCGACTGAATCCATAATAATTGTTGACTCTTCTTCCACCATAACCACTCCCCCTTCCTCCCCTACCATGTCAGCAACCACATCGTTCCCTCTAGCTACGATAACAACACCCGTTCCCATTTCCACCATGCCTGAGGCTCTCTCGAAACATATGCAAAATCTCCCTCCCGAACTCTCCTAGATCTTAATGGATCCCACTCTTCGAGCAGCCCTTGCACAATCTTTCACTATTGCTCAGCCTTCACAACTGCTGACAGGGCCACTAGCTATGGAGGCCACCATGCTAATCTCTAAGGAGTGGGAGGAACGAGAGCAAGAAGCCTCGAGGTCCTTTGAGGAGGAAGCTGATGAATATCACAAGCACCCAGAGTATGAGCACCGAACCATTGACAAGGTGGCTTATGAAGAAGAAGAAACGGGCTCTTCTGAGAGTGGGGACGAGGAGGGTTGCCCCAGTGGTGGGGCCATCATGTGGGCCTTTGATGATGACATTGAAGAAGAGTTGGCCCGATAGTCAAAGGACACCAAATTAGAGGAAGAAAGGCCACCCCTTGAAGAAGAAGAGCAGCAACCAGAAGACAAAACTAAGGGTGGGGCCCAGATTGTTGAGAGCCTCGAGGTCATGCAATTAGTAGAACATGTGCACAAGATTGAACATGATGAGGAAATGAAAGAAGAAGAGATAGAAGGAAAAGAGAGCCCCGCGCGACAACTATCCTCTATGCTTCCTATGAAATGCCTCATGTTGGTCCAAGATTCCGATGAGGAAGACGGTGATGCTGCCAAACAGAAAAGGTCTCCAGAAGAAAAGAGAGCAGAAACCTTGACCTTGACTGAGAAGAGTGAAGGTGATCGTGGATCACCAAAGGGCAAGTCCGCCTTTCCAGAATGGTTGGAGGAGCAACTTGAGAGAAGAGCTCCTATGCTGAGGGACCCACGAGCAAAACTAGAGGCTATCCTCACTCAGGCTCAACTTACGACAAAGAAGAAGAAGGAACCGAGGGTTAGATCCAAAGTAACAATGGATGCCTCTAGGTCTCGGACCGTGTAGATAGCCACGCCTGTAGTAGGTCAAGGGGGTAACTTACAATATTTCCACCATGGATCTAGGGACTACCACTAGAGAATAGAAGGTAGGGCACCTTGAGGAGTCAGTGGCCACAGTGGTACATCTGATAAAGTAGGATAAGATCTCTAAGGATAAACTCAAGGCACAGGTGGCAGCACTAACGGAATATATACAACAATGTTCTTTGGTGGATGACCTGTCCACTACATCTACGGCCCCACCCCAGTTGTTGTCCAATGACCAAATCGACAAGATGGAGAGAAGGAAGAACTTGGAAAAGACCATAGAAAGTTGGGCTGTACGAACAACCAACAAGTTCTTGGACCTCTTGCAGTCTCTAGAGGGCACAAGGAAGCTTTGCACCCACTTCCCTGTAACTTACAACTCCACCTTTCCAAGGATTGAGGCTATCCTTAAATTGTCAGAGGCCACTTGGGAAAAGGAGCTTGCATTTGAGAAAGATGATCACTGGCTAATGGATGTGTGGCAGCGAGACTTTGACAACTGGAAGGAAATGCTAGAATAGATCATGAGCAAAGTGGATCCAGATATTGAATGGATCAAGAAAATTAGGGCAGAGTGGGCTTGGTATCTCAAGCTGATGACGGAGTACGACATGCCCACAATTCTAATGGATCCAAAGAAGATAAGGCCCTACTTCCAGAAAAAGATGGAGGACAGGATGTCAAATGAAATCACAGTAGAGTTCCTGAGTTTTGCTGCCCTCACCTTTGATTAATCAGAGCTATTCCGGGATGAAAGCGCAAAGTATGATGAGGATTGGGAAAAGCTAGAAGATAATGCGAAAGAGTGGAGCTACTAGGTGCTGCGATATGAAATCATTGAAATAGACAAGCTCCAGGCGGTCATCCACAAGTTCATTGAATACACATCTTTTAACAGATAGGAGGACAGCCCCGCCAAAGATAAAGAACTCCCTGAAGAGTAGCTACAGTGAAAACAATCTGCTAAATGACAAAAGAGCTACAGTGCTGTCACTAGGTGACAAAACATAATTTTAAATTGCAATGTATTTGGGGTAGGTAAAACCCTATTTTGTAAGGAATTGTGGCCACACAATGAGAATTGATCTTGGCCATTCATTTGACTTTTGAAAAACTATAAATAGGGCTCTTCTCTCATTTGCAAAGAGAGTTGAGTTGTTGTATAGGCATACTGTAGAAATTTATAAAGAAAAGACATTGAGTTGGTGTATTTTCTGAGTTTTTCACATGTTGCTTTATTCAATCTCCATAGTTAGATGTTTAACTTAGGTTTCATTGCTATTCTAGTTAGCTATTATCTTACTTGGGTAGATTTTAGGAATGTTGTTTTGTGATCATGAAAATTACTGTTGTGTTGATGACTTCTCAGTCCATACTTTTTGTTGTTTGCTGATGGTAGATAGCTGTGTAAAGTTAGCTTGGACTTGAACTCGAAGCTTCCCCAAAACTTTTCATCTTTGTTCATGCATGCATATGGTGAATGACAGATGAAACATTTAAAAACCTTAGAAGATAGCACAAGTTCCATGATACTTTGAGACCTCTAGTTAAGTGGAAGATTGTTTTGAGAAGCTGTCCATTGCAGGAACTCCATTGTCACTGTTCACAGTTAGTTGCATATTTAGGAACTCTTTCTTCCTTGCCCTTTTTTCCTTGTTTTTTATGACTGACCTAGGCTAAGGTTCATTGCACATTGTAAAGCCAAATCCAATGAAAAAATGGAGTCCAAGACTACTGTTTGAACCTACAACTAATGCATAACAACTCTCCCATCCTAGGATCCAACTTCATGCTTTGTAATTCCTGCGTAAGCCCGCTTTGTGATTCTAGCAAATCACATCAAACTACTAAGGTATCTAAGCACTGTCAAGACCTAACATCCAAGAGACCTTGGGATAGTGTTCTACAATTTGACTGTGGAAGATTGTCTTTCAAGAGAGGTAGTGCACCTACGCACTTCCTGTGTTGAGAAGTGCATAAAAACACCATCAACAGAACAGACGCTAGAAGAGGGGGGGAACGAAAGGAAATCTCTACTACATCACTCTTGTACATGTGCACCCCTCCTCCCTACACTCAACAGAACTAGCACTAGAAGGAGGGCGTGAAGTTGGAATACAAAGGCTAAAGGTTAAGAGCGAAGCTAGATTGGATCAGTTCGTTCTCCCCATAAAGATTTCAAAGAGTTCTACGGTCAACACCAAACAAGGGAGAATTCAAGGAATTGCAGCATGCTATAAGGGCGAAGCGAGTTAAGGGAAGTAGTGTTCCCTTTTCCTTGTCCTCCATTCCACCTAGCTCCATTCCACCCTCACTTTCATTCGGTTGGCCTTCATCTTTCTCCCAACCATCTCAAACTACATTTACACCTCCTATCTCCTGCAGTCAGGAGATTGCTCCTCTCCTAACCCTTCCAATCCAGGGCATGGTCCAATCAACAGCAGCTCTAGTGCAGCCCCAGATTGTTGTCTTATTGCAGGTACAGCCCCAACTTACCATTTCCCAATAGCAGATACTACCTTCGCCATCCTCCATGGCTTGGTTAGCACATAACCCTTCACTGATACATTTCATCGTTTACCATGATATGCCCAAAAATTTGGAGGGCTTTTGTTCGAAGTTCCATCTGTGCGACCTGCAAAGAACAGCTGAGGAGCATATCAAAATATTTGAGATGACAATTACTAAAATGCAAGTTGATCACGAGGACGTTGCATGCCACATTTTTCCACATTCTTCCAAAGAAGAGGACTCCTACTAGTACATAAATTTGCTGAGGGGATCCATTACCTCGTGGACTCTAATCAAGAATGACTTCCTGTAGAAATACAATACTCCCATCAGCCCTGTAGAACTTTACTAGTAGTTCATGTCTGTCAGAAGGGAAGTCAACGAACCTATTGGGTCCTTCAATAATCATTTTCATCAGGCCTATACAAGGCTTTAGGACCCGTACTTTCATAATGATGTCGTGGCTCTCCCAGTCTACTATGCGGCATTGGACAACCTCACATCAACTTTGGTGAAAAGGATGCAACTGCTGCCCACCTCATTGGTGGCTGCCTATAAAGAGGTTGTTGTCGTCAGTGTGGATTTGGGGTAGAATATCTCTGGCCCACTACCTTTTCTGGGGCTGGTAGCTCACTTGATGCAGATTCAAGGACTGAATCAAGTTTTTGCTTATTAAACCCCTCTTATGAGCCAAGTGCCTCAGTTGCCCATTATCCCACATCTAGGGCAGCCACTGAATTATGCACCTCTCACACCTTCCTATTTGCAGTCTCAACCACAATATAACTATTCTCAGGCTCCCCCACACTAGCAAGCATATTCCCAACAGCCCCAGGCTCCCTTGTACCTATCGGGGCCAGAATTTCCTCCAGCATATCAGAATTAGCCGACAGCCTCACCCGCTTTTCTCCAAAATCCGACGCCATCGCCTGGGAATGAGACCGAGAAGGACAAGTTGGAGGAACTGACTGAGATGATAAAGAAGATGTCTACAGAGATGACACAACTAAAAAATTAGAATAATTAGTTACAGGCCTCTCAGCGTAATTTTCAGGCCAATCTTAACCAAGACAACCAAGACAATAGGGACAGTAGGGACAATCGAGAAGCAAGCACTTCCTCTAGACATAACTATAATAGGGGGCCAAATGCCAATTAGAATTCAGAAAGGAGACCTTCTTAGAGGAAAAATCATGCATGAAACACTAGGCCCAATAACGGAGGTGGCCCTATGCCTTTCGATCAAACTGGCAAGCAATAATAAAATGACCAGTGGAGTATACCTTGCCGAGGCAGCCTTGTCCGAATGGTGCAGAATTCATAAAACCAGTAGGCATTCTGAGTTGGATTGCCCCAAATTCCATACATCCGCTAAAATATTCCAGGTAGAAGTGTAGAATGCGGTAGACAATGCTGGGTATAGGGACATCGTCCCAGCTGAGCCATACGATTTCTCCTATCTCATGATTAATCAAGCGTCATTTATGTGAGGTGACTGC
>VDFB02108577.1:0-11133 GCA_007258455.2 Sequoia sempervirens
TGGTGGGAATCTCAAATTCAAGTATATAATTTTCATTAAGATCATTTCCTTAACACATCATTTAGAAATATGAAATTATTAAATGATTTAATTTTTAATGTATTTTTCTCTCTAATTTCAATATGTGAGAGTATGTTTAGCTATGTTCATGGATGCATGCCACAATATTTTCTTTAAAATTATTTTCTATGTGCTTTATTTATATAGTTATTCATAGATATTTTAGCTTAATTTAAAACCTACATCTCACATATTTCTAGACAAATGTTAGACTAAGTTTGATATATAAACATATTCTACTTGTGCATGTCTACTTTGTTGGCACTCATGAATTTTTCTATGTGTTGTAATATTGTACCATGAAAAAGTGACAGACACATGTTTGAAATGATAAAGTAATGCTATGATACATATTTCAATAATTACACAAGGTCAACATAAAGTCATGGATTTTCATAACAATTTTGGGTTCCAACTTATCCCTTAACATTTGGCTCTATAAGCTAGCAATACAAGGTACTTTAGATTTTGTAATGACCCTAAATAATTCATAACCAAGGATTTTGAAGCTTGGATCAACCAAATTAAACATCATGCTTCAAGGATAAGATAAAAGTAATTCCAAACAAATTACAAAGATGAGTTAACCTATAATAACTAAATCATTCAATAAATTATGAATTTAACAAAGAATTTGTAAAATATAAAAAAATAATAGCCCGCACAAGTAGTAGAGTTGGCTTGAGTAGTGGGTTTGCTCCCCATTGGTCTCGGGTTTGACTCCGCGGGTTTAAGAGGTGGGACTTCTTGCGGACGGGGGATCCCGACTGCTGAGCCTCTGTATATATATATATATATACGGCTGCTGAGCCTCTGTATGTATGTATATATATATATATATATATATAATCTGAAAGAATAGAAATATATGAATGCAGTTAATTTAATTCCCATACTCAAAATTTAGTGAAGACTACATTGAAAAAATAGAAAAGATTTTTTATTTTATTTTTAATAGATAATTAGTAGTAATAGAGCGTCCTCCACAATGAGTGAGAATTACAAAATGGCCATCTATGAGTGGGGGAGAATAAGGAAGCGAAGCCCTTCTGAAACTAGAAAATCACAAACAACTTACATGGGCGACAACAAATGCTCCATCTGGGCAATGTAGAAGTTAAATACCTCCATATTATCACTTTCAATACCTTCTAAAAAAATTGATAGACTATTTCTGCCACTCCTTGTGACGAGCAGTAGAAAAATCAAATATCATAGCAATGTTACTGGTTGGAGAACATCAAGATAAGGGCAATACCTAGCCAAATCCAAGGTGTAAGGAAACGACTCAATTAGTTCACAAGAGATAGATTCACTGTTCTGAACAAATCTTCCAGCATTGTTCAATGGAGAGGGATCAAAAATGTTAAAATCAAAAAAAGGATTTGACGTGCCGCCCCTACAGTAGTATCATAATTGTAGACTACCAAAGAATAGTCAGCAATGACAGGGGATCAAAATTGAGGTAAAATACTTGGGAAAACTGTAGCAAACACAAACTGAGGCATTCATATCGTGAAGGCAACTGAACTACAATTTTTTTTGGCAAATAAAGCATGTGAGTTGGGCTTTGAGGAGGTTGTTTTGTATCTTGTTCACTACGGTTTTGTAGCGCCGCCCGTTCACAAGCCCCAAAGAACAGAAAAACAACGAAGCGCCAAATAATTTTTTAAAGAGAAAGATAAATAATCATCATATCAATATTAAACGATTATATACAATAACATCAACCATGTCCCTTGGGGCCCCCACGAGATTACATCGAATTAAGACATTACTAAACATCAAACTCATAAGATATCAAAAGGAGCTATAATGACAACATTAGATAAGCACATACATAAATTTTAGCACATGATAAACCCATGATACATTTCATAGTCAATTAAAAATTACAAAGTAGAAAATTACATTACATCATCTTCCAAATGTTACATCATCCATAAGGTTACATCATGAATCCCCAAACATGTGGGATGAATAGAATATACAAGTTTATCAAAATACAATGAGATCAACTGAAATAAATCTTCAACTGGATGAGATTGAAACCACGAACGCTGATGGGGAACCCCACGGTGTGCGGAGCACGTTCCACCCGACCACCCCCGTGCTAAGAGGTGACAGAGAAGTAACTCCGACCAAGAGTGACAACAAAAGGTACAACCAAACAAAAAGTACCAACATAGATCCATCACACAATACACCAATTAATAAGAGCAATCAATAACATCAAATCATAATGTCCTAAAGATGCAAGATGTTAAAACCAATATAAATGAGATCATACAATACATGCTAAAGATGTATCAAAACAATAATTATAAATCAATTCAAACAACAATCTAAATCAATTCCCATACCCCACTTCCAGAGGAACACAATACAACAACACATGGGCAACTAGGGGAGAGTGTCATCGCATAGTCCTACATGGGCTGTCCTGTGCTCTTCCTCCCAACTGGAGGCGCCGGTCCATAGGGTGACTCATGCGGAGCCACAGACCTCTCGTGAGGACGAGGTCACGACCTTGCCAACCACGGCCTTCTCAGTCTTCCATTAGTCTGCGGAAGCACTAATGAAGACGAGGCATCCATTTTTAAAATCTTGCAATGATGTTACTACCCAACCCAACCCTCCTAAGTTAATTATTAGATTTTCACTTATTTACTAACTCACTCGTGGGTTATCCTGAGCTCTTCCCCTTAAACGGGGCGCCGGCCCCCACGAGGAGCCACTCTCCCTAGAGACCCATCAAAACAAGGGGGTTGTACCATGCCAATCATAATTACCAAAGTATGACAAGAAAAGCAACACCCGAGGCATAAACCATCTCGCAAGTAAAAACACCATAATGAAATCTCATAATTCGGTACACCCCATTACTGAAACATAACTCATCATAAATCAAGAAAAAGTATAAAACTCAGAACAAAACATCATCCTCTGGAAGACTGAAGTGTTGACAAAAAAACGGGTTCCCACATCAAGGAAATAACAATGTCCCAAAACCCAACAATCCAACAAGATTAAATTTTGAAATTAATTAATTAAAAGTGATAACCTATTTAATTCCAAAGTAGATTACAAAATAATTTTCTTTCCTAAAATACAATCGTATTACAAACAAAATTAATAAATAATGCTGTTTTATCAGCAATATCCTTTCAAATTTGAAAATCCTATAAAACAGATTTATTTCTATTTCACTAATATTTTCATTGAAACCATTTCTGCTTTATTATATTTTTTTTCTAAAAAGACAAGAAACAGAATCTAACTATACAGATTTATTTTCTAGATAATAGCTAAGTTACAGAAAATAAAATATTAATCAAAACAGAATGTACTGATGCATTTGCTACTAACAGTTAAATCAACAAAATGTCTATTAAGCAGATTTAAACAGTATAGATATATTTTCTTCTTGAATAACAGAAAAATTGATTAAATAATACTACAACCAGAATTAATAAATTAATCTTTATATATATATATATAAATATATATATATATACAGCATATATATATATATATAGATATACATATGTACAAATATTCATATATATATATAAATATATATATATATATATACATATATATATCAAATAAAAATCCGCACAGAAAATCATATATTAAAATCGCATATTAAACATTATGTTTTAAACATTTTAAAATTCAAATGGGATTTAATCCCAACGCAGCCGCGTAGAAATCCGGACCCCGCCGGCCGTGGGTAGTCTACGGACTGCACACGACAGTCCGTGGACTGTCCACGGTACCGCCGGTACCGTTTGCGCCAAAGGGGCGGTGTGGTGGGTACGGCCGAGGCCGTCCCCCACACAGCCTATATACATATACATATGAAATAAAAACAATGAAATCAACTGGCATGAACAGTGCGACGGAATTTCACAACTTCAATTTTCCATGCAAATTTTCATTTGATTAAAAAAAAACAATAAAAATATATATATATATATATGTATATTTATATATATATATATATGTATATATCTAATATATATATATATATATATATATATAAATATAGGTATATATATATATTTATTATTTTTAAGAGGTTCAAAAATTACAGTAACAGAGAGTTACTGTTCACAGAAAATTCACTGTGCATGATTGAGATAAAAAGATTTCTAAGGAAATATATATATATATATATATATGAACCAGAAAATTCGAGGAGAGATAATTATTTCCAAACCAATAATCAAAATTTTTTAAAACAAAATGAAATAACAGAGAATCGTTTAATTCCCAGATTTCAATTAAAACCCCCCTTTTTTTTTAAATAACCAGCCACAACCCAGAACCCAGAAAATTTCATCAATCTAATAACAATCCCCAATTTCCTTTGATTAAGCTGTAACCCCAGTAAATTTAATTTCCAAACTTAAATACAAATTTAATTCACAAACACACATTCCTATTTTAACAGAGGTAAATAAATTAAAGAAGGAACCTGGCGTCCTTCGCTTTGCAGAAGATTGAAGAAGCTTCGATCCTTTTGCTGTATCAATTTCTTTTGCTGCAAATCTTCCAGCAACTGATCCGAATCCTCCTTCCTCTTCACCAATTTCTCCACAAACGGAAAAGTACTAAGGACAGAAAATTGATTGCAACAGAAATTTCTCCAGCATTCCAAAAGCCTTCTCTTCAAACAAAGAAACCCCCTCTTAAAATCCATTCCCATGAAACCCTTCAATTTCCTCTTCCCGTGAATACCAGAGGTCACATTTCAAAATCAAATAATATTTCACCTTAATTTCATTTTGATGCTTTTCTCATACTACATTTTCATTTTCATGCATTTAATTAAAACTAAATAAATTCATAAACTTTTATTCAAACAAATACATAATTATTCCTCATTTCCACAATTCTTCATTAAATATATACTCATTTAAAATCAACCATTGAGACTCCAAATAAATGCAATGTTTTTATTATTTTTAATATTTATTCATTGCCATATTTACTTATTATTTTATGTTTTTATTTTACCAATTACTTAATTATTTAAATTACCACATAAGACCATTCACTACTTTAGATAAATCATATAATCATACAAAGACCAATGTAACCACTCAAACGAATGAGACTAATATGCACAAACCATAAAGATACAAGACTGTTGACAACTTGGTACGGAGTTACTTTTCATGTCACCTCAAATAATTCAACTTCCTGCCGTTGGGTTGGTTCAATGCTCGCCCAGACCTACCGAAATAGGTGGAATAGAGTCTTATTCCTGCAAAGCCTGCATCCACAAGGTGATATACAATATACATAAAATCAAAGCATTGTGAGGAGGATTCACAGCGTAGCAGGGCGCTCGCGAACGAGTGATGCTACCTGTCCCCTCACCAACACATATCATCATAACATTTTACACCACATCATAAATTACTATTCTATAGTCTATTGCATTCCAAATAACTCCATCAAATGATCATAATAGAATGTCATCACAATATTCATGGCATCATAAGAGCATAGTAATAGTCTAAGCTACCACACATAATAGCAACAGTATCAACCACAAATCACAATGTGCTAAACAGAAACCATAGTGAATGTCAAAAATCAAATAGTAGCATGAGGGGTATTACATCCTCCCCCCCTAAAATCCGGCTTACTCCTGGAAGCCAGTGAAAAGATAAGGATAAGAATCCCTGATACGAGAGGCATCCTCCCAAGTAGCTGAAGCCTCATCATTCGGGTCCCACTGAACCCGCACCTGATCAATCTCTCTGCCTCTGAGGGTAAGTCACCGATGCTGAAGCACGACCACGGGCTCGAGTGTCAGCTGCCCGTCCTCGACCTGAAGAGCATTCCAATCCAAAACATGAGTAACATCAGAAAAATATGGTCTAAGAACAGAAACATGAAATACATCGTGGATCCGCGACAAACTGGGTGGCAAAGCTAAACGATAAGCAACAGGTCCAATCCGCTCCAACACCTCAAAGGGTCCAACAAAACGAGGCGCAAGCTTTGAACCCTTTCCGTAACGAATTGGGCTCTTCCGCGGACGCACTCGAAGGAAAACCCGATCACCAACTGCAAACTGTCGATCAACTCTATGAGCGTCAGCATACTTCTTCTGTCTATCCTGAGCAGCTACAAGATGCTCCCGAATGCGAGACACCTGCTGCTCCATATCTCTAAGCATCTCGGGCCCAAGAAGCACCCTGTCCTCCAAGCGATCCCAACTCAAAGGAGTACTACAAGGACGACCATACAAAGCCTGAAAAGGAGCCATACCAATAGAGCTATGGTACCCATTGTTATATGCAAACTCAACCAAATACAGATAGTCCTCCCAACGTGATTGCTGATCCATGACATACATACGAAGCATATCCTCAAGCACCTGGTTGACCCTCTCAGTCTGTCCATCCGTCTCAGGATGATAAGCAGAACTGAAGTTCAATTTCGTTCCCAAGGCCTGCTGCAAAGATGTCCACAATGCAGATGTGAATACCGGATCTCTGTCAGAAATGATCCTCCGCGGTATCCCATGCAATCTAACTATATCATTCATGAACACCTTAGCAACATAAGATGCCGTATATGACGATCGAACAGGAGAAAAATGAGCTACCTTAGTCAATTTGTCCACTGTGACCATAATAGCATCATGCCGTTTAGACGACATAGGCAACCCAACAATGAAATCCATAGAAATAACATCCCATTTCCATTCTGGAACGAGGTGAGGCTGTAGCAACCCTGCTGGATGATGATGTTCAGCCTTCACTCTCTGACATTCAAGACATCGAGCCACAAAATCGGCGATATCCCGCTTCATTCCAGACCAAAAATAGAGCGCACGAAGATCCGCATACATTTTCTTAACTCCTGGATGAGCTGTGTACGGTGCCCGATGCCCTTCTGCCAAAATCAATGTACGAAGACCCTCTGAAGAAGGTACATACAACCGTCCAGAGAAACGCAAAGCACCATCTGAATCTAGTGAATAGCCAGCAAATTTCCCTTCCAAAGCTCTACCTGATTCTACCTCCGCTTTCACCTCTGAATACCAACTATCTGAAGGAAGGGCTGCAAGAATCTGACTCTTCAAATCCACCTCAAGAGACATTGCAGAAATCTCATGCCTTCGCCGACTGAGAGCATCAGCCACCACATTTTCCTTACCCTGAATATACTTAACCTCAAAATCGTACTCACACAAAAATTCCATCCACCTCCTCTGCCTGGCATTCAAATTCGGCTGAGTGAAGATGTATTGCAAACTTTGATGATCTGTATGCAACTCAAACCGATGCCCTAACAAAAAGTGCCTCCATCTCATAAGCGCATGAACCACTGCGGCCAATTCAAGGTCATGCGTGGGATAATTGAGTTCATGATCTTTTAACTTCCGAGACTCATAGGCAATCACTCTCCCCTCCTGCATCAACACAGCTCCAAGACCCTCCAACGAAGCATCAGTACAAACCACAAAATCACCTGAAGGGTCCGGCACTGCCAAAATTGGAGCACTAGTCAGTTTCTCCTTAAGGGTTTGGAACACCAACTGAAACTGCTCTGACCAAAGAAATTTCTTTCCCTTCCGTTGAAGTGAAGTGATGGGATGCGCAATCCTTGAGAAACCCTGAACGTACCGCCGATAATACCCAGCTAGTCCCATGAAACTGCGGATTTCTGAGACATTAGTGGGCACGGGCCAATCCATGATAGCCTGGATTTTAGTAGGATCAACAGAAATTCCCTCTTCAGAAATCACATGGCCCAAATACTGAACCTTAGACTTATAAAAGTCACACTTTGCCAAATTGGCATACAACTGATTGTCCCTTAAGCACTACAAAACCTGCTTTAGGTGCACCTCATGCTCCTCCATAGACTTAGAATAAATCAAAATATCATCAAGAAACATGAGGACGAACCTATCCAAGAAAGTTCAGAATACCCCATTCATTAGACTCATAAAGACTGAAGGTGCATTTGTCAACCCGAATGGCATCACTGTGAACTCATAATGACCATACCGCGTACGAAATGCAGTTTTATGAATATCGGCCTCTGCTATCTGCAACTGATGATACCCTGATTTAAGGTCGATCTTGGAAAATACCTTTGCCCCTTTTATCTGATCAAAGAGATCATCAATCCTGGGAAGGGGATAACGATTCTTTACTGTTACCTTGTTCAATTGCCGGTAATCGATACAAAGGCAGAGAGACCCATCCTTCTTTTTGACGAAGATCACTGGTGCTCCCCACGGAGAGACACTAGGGTGGATAAACCCCTTAGCTAACAATTCTTCTAACTGCAGACGAAGCTCTTGGAGCTCCTGAGTGGTCATCCTATAAGGAGCCCGAGAGATAGGCTCAGCCCCTGGCACCAAATCAATCCTGAAATCTACTTCTCGCTTAGGAGGCATACCAGGTATCTCACTAGGGAAGACATCAGCAAATTTTGCAAGAAGAGGGAAATCATTCAAGGACACCCCCCGACTATCCTCCGACTCAAGGTCATTAACCGATACTGCAAAGAGCTGACAACCCTGCCGAAAACACCTTTTTAACTACATAGCTGAAATAATTCTCAAAGAGACAGGCCTCTGAACACCCACAATTTCCACCTCTTTACCAAAATCATCCACACACCATACTGCCTTACGGCGGTAATCAATCAAAGCATGGTGTGAGCTTAGCCAATCCATGCCCAAGACTACATCATAAGAACCAAGGGGAAGAATTCTAAGATCCACCTTAGTCGACATTGCCCCTAACTCTAGCCTACAACCTTGCACAAGCTTCTCAACCTCCACCTTAGATCCCGAAGCTAACTCAACCTGCCACTTTTCGCTTTGCTTTATTGCCCCCAGTTTACATCGCTCAACAACTAAAGGAGAGATAAAAGAATCAGATGCACCAGAATCAAATAGAACTGAAATGTTAAACTTATGTAATGAACCTGTAGTTTCAATGACGGTGCTCTGATGATCCGCCTGCCGATGATCCACTATTGCGAAGACTCGGTGAGATCTCCCTGCATCACCTACTGTCGGCTCGGATAGCGCTGGTTTCTGACTAAACTCTGAAGCACTCTTTTGAGGACACATCCTAGCAATATGCCCTTGCTGCCCACACGAGAAACATCCAGAACCTCGACCAAAACCTCTTCCCCCGGACGGAGCATTCGATTGCTGGAAACTCCCATGACTAGGTGCGGACTGAAAACTCAGTGCAGGTTGTCCCGAACTGGTACGGTTCCGGTTCCGATCCTTGCGAAATTGAAATTGACCACCTTGCTGGGAAGTAGCATTCTTGTGCTTTGGTTGAGACTGCTGCTGCTGACCCCCCTTTGAAGGCCCAAAATGACTCTTAGAAGGTCCTGCTGACTGAGTCTGACCCCCTTGCAAAACAACTCTAGGAGCGGGTACACTACCAATTTGTACTCCTACATGACCACCCAAAGCCATGGCCAAGTTTTCCTCTACCAAACGAGCCTTCTTGACAGCAACTTCCATGGTCTTAGGTTCGAAGACCCTTACACCACCACTAATGCGTGCGTTCAAACCTCGAACAAAGTGTTGAACCAACATCCCTTCATCATGGCTAATCCCTGCATACTGCTTTAGCTCATAGAAGCGATGTTCATACTGCTCCACTGATATTGCCATTTTCTTGGGATCGTGAAATTCATTTGCCCTGTGCTACCTCCAATGATCTGAGAGGAAGCGAGCCCTGAACCTTTCCAAGAAAAATTCCCAAGTGACCATACTAATATCCATATGCAACTTTTGTTCCTCAAGCTGCCACCAAGTGGACGCGAAACCCCGCAAATGCATAACAGCACATCGAGCCTTGGTATTACTACCGTAGGGGTGCATTGCGAAGCATCGGCCCAAATCAATTAACCAGGTCTCGGCTTCCAACCCTCCTCCAGAGCCATCGAAGGTAGGTGGATGAGCTCTCATTAAATCCCTCATATGACCAGCTAATAAAGCATCCTGATCAACTGAAGCTCCCCTGTGCCTTGGAGACCTTTCTCTTTCTCTCTCGACCGGCTGATCCCCATTAGGTCTAGGACCCAATCTATCAAGAAGCTCACCCAACAGATGCTGCAACTGCCCATCCAACCCCAGCTGTTCCAGATTCGGTCCACCATCTGACGGATTGTTCTGAGAATTCTGTTGCTCCTCAGACTCAGGACCGTGAGAACTAGGTGGTGAAGGATTCCGTTGATTGGCCCCACGGCCACCACCTCGGCCTCTTCCTCGGCCTCTACCTCTACCTCTACCTCTACCTCTAGGCATGCTTCTGCACAACAAGACAAAGGTACACATGAGCTCAAGAGTTAACACGCAAAGGTTACCTAGCGGACAAACTACCCAGAGACCCCAGCGTGTGCAACCTTGGCTCTGATACCAAGTTGTAACGCCCGCCGTGCAAGCCCCAAAGAACAAACAACAAAAGAACGCAAATAATTTTTTTTTAAAGAGAAAGATAAATAATCATCATATCAATATTAAACGATTATATACAATAACATCAACCATGTCCCTTGGGGCCCCCACGAGATTACATCGAATTAAGACATTACTAAACATCAAACTCATAAGATATCAAAAGGAGCTATAATGACAACATTAGATAAGCACATACATAAATTTTAGCACATGATAAACCCATGATACATTTCATAGTCAATTAAAAATTACAAAGTAGAAAATTACATTACATCATCTTCCAAATGTTACATCATCCATAAGGTTACATCATGAATCCCCAAACATGTGGGATGAATAGAATATACAAGTTTATCAAAATACAATGAGATCAACTGAAATAAATCTTCAACTGGATGAGATTGAAACCACGAACGCTGATGGGGAACCCAACGGTGTGCGGAGCACGTTCCACCCGACCACCCCCGTGTTAAGAGGTGAAAGAGAAGTAACTCCGACCAAGAGTGACAACAAAAGGTACAACCAAACAAAAAGTACCAACATAGATCCATCACACAATACTCCAATTAATAAGAGCAATCAATAACATCAAATCATAATGT
>VDFB02108578.1:0-51241 GCA_007258455.2 Sequoia sempervirens
CACACCACTGTTTTAGATTTGGATCCATCAAGCGTTGAGGGGTCCATAGCTGATTATGAGCTGGGGTTGATCTCTTTGAGCTTGTTGTAGGTGCTTGGATAAGATGAACCATAGGTGGGGCCACTTGATCTTTTGCATCAAATATTGGGGACAGGTGTTCAATAGGTTCATCAGGTACAATATCCAATTCTTGCTTAGATATATCATGTAACCCTAGGATATCTTTCTGACAGTTATATGTATCCTTAATTAACCTCTTTGGTTTTGGTATACTTGTGAGTGTAGGGGTGTCAAACAAACCCTGGGGTTGTTCAACACAACTATGTTGGTCCAGAATTATGACCGAGGTAAGGTCAGTTTGAGGGACTTCCTCTAGAGGTGTATTATCCATAGTTAACATTATTTCATTTTTGGCTTCAAATGAGAAGTGATCTGAAATGGTCTCAAGGTGACTTGGGCTAGTTTCTTTAGTTTGACAAGTATGATTTAGAGCACTGATGCAGGGTTGGCAGGTCAATTCTGAATGATTTTGGTAGTGTACCCTACACCAATTTGGGAGTAGAAGACCCCAAAAATTGATATCTTCCCCTAAGACTAGTTGATCCTATTGCAGCTTCCTGATCAATACCTGCTAGTTTACATTAATCATGGGATCAGGGAATTCTTGCATTGACAAATCATTAGAATCGAGAATCGAAAGAGTCAAAATTTCCTCTCTTTTATAAACCCCTATTTCAGTTTCAAAATAAGCTACCTCATTGGGACAGTCATACTCGGTGATGATATGTTTGAGGTGAGGTTCACTCTCAATCCTAATCTGTGTGGGCATTCCCCTCCATGGTAGCCACATATGTGAAAATTCGAGGGAGAGATATCCCCCTATACTCTTCATTAGATCTCTGCTCAAAAGCATACCGTAAGTCTTAGGAATATCTGCTATCTAAATATTCATGTTGGTTTGAATCCTAGGGTCAGACCCTACTTGCACATGTATATTTCTCAATTCTCCAACTACATTAACCTCTGTTTTATCAAGTTGGATGACTTTCTTGTTTGTTTGGATAGGATTCAATCCCAATTTCTTGCATACAAAAAATGGCATAACATTGCCAGAAGCCCCTAAATCTAGCAAACAATTGTGCAGATTCTTCCCATAGATTCTCAAACTTAAGAGAAATGGTGGGGTCCCTACCTTGTTTCTAAACAAAGTTGTGTTTGTGTCCGCAGCGAGTCCCACGTTGGTTTTCCCTCTTGATTTATCATCTTCTTCCAAAGCTTTCAGCGCTATATCTCGTTGGGAAGGGCACCATTTTAGGATGTCAAAGTATGATAAAGAGGTTTTCTGTTTTTGCATCTCAAAAATAATATCAAATTTTGTGTTATAACTAGCATTATATTTGAAAACACCAGATTAATTACCTTTGCTAGGGAAGTTAGGCGGACCCTTCGGTGGAGGAGGGTTATTATCAGCACTCTGATTTGGAGGCACCATGTGGTTAGGTGGTGCTGATGTAGTGAATGGACCCTTATTCTGGTTTCTTAGGAAGTGTCCTCCCTTTGTCTAAAAAGCTTGGGCATCATATACATCTTCCTTTGGTTCATTCTCACTCTACATTGGGAATGAAGGTTCTTCTTCAAAAAGGTCATAAGCCATTGTTGTATCCACTAAGCCACCTCCTTTATTTGAATTCCCTTGGAACGTTTGGGCATCTGCCTATGCCATCTTCACAACCTTCTCCATTTCAGGACAATTCACCTCGGCATGAGTTTTAGTATCATGTAGCTTGCACCAGTTAGTCATAAAATTGAGGTCAACCACATTTCTAGTATGTGGCTTGTCCTCATTAGCTTGATAATTGTGAGAAACTCCTCCATTATTTGGCCCTGTGTTCCATTGTCTATTGTTATTAGGCCTCTGGTTATACCCTCTATTCTGATTTTGATAGCCTTGGTTAGGGAAGTTTTGGCCTTGATAATTCCTTTGGCTATGATTGTTGTTGTTCTGATAATTACCCTGATTACTATTATTCTGATTAGGGTAATTACCTTGATTAGCATAATTACCTTGGTTCTGAGAGGGGTTCAGTCTAAGCTGAGCCATGTCATTTGTGACTTGAGATAGAGTTTTCTTTAGGGTCTCCACCTCGTTTGTGAGTTGAATTGTCCTTTCATTCTCAGTATTCTTAGCAACAGGTGGCTGATCGATAGGGTTTGGTATTCTAGCTTGATTATGATGAGCCTGTGATTATTGAGAAGTCAGGAGCTCCATTGGCAAAGAATGGAACATGAGATTGAGTCTACAACTCTAACAAAGGTCCATAATGGGAAGGAGACATCCCTAGGATAGTATTGAATAAAGGGGTTTGGTCCAGGCGTTTGGTGCCCAGCGGGAAAGCCTAACTCTGGAGTTTCGCGTTGGGAGGCCAGTTTTGTTGAAGGCTGAATAACGATGGAAAACTTTTGGAGCATTGAATCAACTCGTAACCGCCAAATACGATAGAAGACGTAATCCGAAAGCAAAGGAGCGTAACCCTTCCAAAAGGCATATTCGGTAAATAAACATTTACTCGCTGAAACTGCTGAACCAGAGGTGCACGTTTTCTGTGCCAGATTTGATAACGTATTCCCAAACAGGAATTCCGTAGAAACCATTACAATAGTAGAAAAATTGATGGAACAAAATGGTTGGATCCACATAAACTCTGAACTGATTGATGAAAGCATTCTCTAGATCTGTCCAACTTAGAATAGAACCTTGTGGAAGATTTAGGTACCAGTTGTACGACATATGCCCTAAGGAATAAGGGAACAACCTACAAACCACATTATGCTAAGCTATCTGGGCTCTGGTACAAGCATCCTTAAAAGCTTGTATGTGCTTCTCAACACTCCTTGATTCACCATGAATGTATTTGGGACAAAATATCTCAGAATTCTTAGGTTTATCATGAAAGCCTCCAGGAATAGTCCCCAATGGAGAGGGATTATTCATAAAAAATGCCATTGGTGGAGGTGGTGGAGGTTGAGCCAATTGTTGGATGTGCTAAACCAGCTGTAATGGCACTTGAGGTGGATTTTGTGATGGATTTACAGGTATCAACTGGGGTATTGGTGGAAATCTTGGTGGAGTGAGCGGAACTAACAAGGGTAGTAGAATGGTTGCACCAGTCCTGTGAATCTTGTGTCTCGTTGGGGTCTTGAGTTCTATCAAAGGTGGTGGGTTTTTAGTTGATCGAAGAACTCTATGGGACCTCTCTGGTGAGAAAAACCAATATTATCCAATTTGCTCTTTTGGCCCTCCTTCTAGCACCAGTTTCATGTTGATGTTCCAAATTGACCCACAACAATACATGTAAGATAAAATAACAAATATCTCGCCTCTCCTAAAAGAGACAATCAATAATTAAACTAATCACCTCCCGAGGTCTTTGATGTTGGTTCACAACATTGTTGTTTCACAAAGTGGTCAATATGGCTATAATGTGTTAGGGGGTAAACACTAGTTTGAGCTTAGTTGGTATAAGATTTTGGTTTTAGAGAAATAGAAAAAGATAAAATCGAGGTTTTTAAATGAAAAGAATGTTGATTCATTCAACTAATCGGACTTGTTACCTTCCAAGGAATTCCTAAACTAGAACTGCAAAATAAAATTAACTTGTAATTGATACAAAGTTTCATTCATTCACAGTACAAACTTTAATAGTAGATTGCAAATCATCATTCAAACAAAACTATAAGATAAAAATTTCATTTCCTTGAAAGCTTTTCAAATCAAAAATAGATACCATTCAAAAGGCATAATATAAAGCAAGTTTAAGTATTGTTGCTCTTCTTTATTGCCTAAAGCAGAGATAAGTAGCATTTACAAATGCAGAATCACCCGGTGTTTTTCGCAAATCAGCTTTAAAGCTATCTCCATCTATGCTAAGAAATCAGGAAGATACATCACTTCTTCTTCCTAGCTGAACCTGTAAAACATCTAACTTCCTTGAAGCCCTAACTCGGCTTTGCTGCTAAATTTTATTTTACATTTTACGTTTCTCCTAGACCTTTTTAACCTAACTTCC
Source organism: Sequoia sempervirens (assembly GCA_007258455.2). Lineage (NCBI taxonomy): Eukaryota > Viridiplantae > Streptophyta > Pinopsida > Cupressales > Cupressaceae > Sequoia > Sequoia sempervirens. Next base: position 4,068 of record VDFB02108578.1, read on the forward strand.
CTGGCAGGAACTTCTAGCTCTTGCCCCAAAGAAGAGAAGATCCTTTAAAAGAGAGCCGTACCCCTATTTGCCAAATGTGTCAAAATGCATGGCCTCTATTTAGGGTTTTACGTAGATCAATTATAGAATACGTCCAGCCCTAGAAAGAAGTTGAAAAGAAATTCAGCGTGTGTTAAATGAGAAAGAGGCGACTTTTAGAGGGTATTGGTTGAGATCATTGAAGGCCAAAGTGGGGAGACTGATGGGAAGCATGACTTTCAAGCATGCATTACTTTCACCACATCGCCCCATGCATTATAGCCGTCATCAAAGGAAAATTACTCTACAAGGCATGCACTTGAAATTGGCATAGGTGAAACCCTAGTTTTCCATTCAATGGCATTCATATTATTCTTCAGATTTGCTCCATTGTTATTGTCCCAGTCTCTCTCTTAGCCATTCTAGCCGCTACCTTGCCAGACCTAGCTTGCATTCATCAAACACCAATGTGAGAATCTGATGGTTGACAACATTTTATCGAAGTGTTAGCTTAAATTCATGATAAAAACCATTAAATTAGCCATTAAGCATCAACACTGAATCATCAAAATGAACATAAGCAGCATACAACAATGAAATTTACCAAACTAAAGCATGGAAACACAAGAATTTATCACTGGAATCATCAATTTTACCAAATTTCCTCATTCCACAGTGCCTCCCAGAAAATCTGGAAAAGTCTGGCTAGACCAAATTTTCGCAGAGGACCCAGCACATTGCACGGGAAAACTAAAGGAAACCGGGAAAATCTGGCCAGAACAAAGAATTTTGAAGTAGGCATAAGGTGTGCCAAGAGATCACTCAAATGAAGAAGGAAAGCATATATCATTGAAATTCATCAAAGTAAGCGAAGAATATCAAGCATTCATCATTAGATTTACCAATTTTATCCAATTTCTTAAATTCCACAAAGCACAATAGAGAATTTGAAAAAATCCAGCCAGACTAGAATTCTGCGAAGAGCGCAAAACTCCGAACTAAGAGCACACTTCCAGGAAGGTGAAGAGATCTAGGAAAATCCGGTCGGGCAAGAAAATCCCAAACCTGACCAAAACCTCGAACACTGGCCATGACTTCGCACAAATTAACCAAAGGTCATAAATTTGAGGACTTTGGGCACAAAAATTGCTAAACATGGGCCCCCTACAGATCTTCTTCAAATCCTAGGCTCAATCAAAAGTAGAACAAGACAAGATGGTGGCGCCCTAGGCATGAAACCCTAGATTTTAACTACAAACGCACAAGGCAAGCCATGAAATGCCCAAACACATAGGAATTCGAACTCCAAGCAAGACCATAATGTTTTAAAGCATAGCAAGATGAACATCTCAACTCAGGAGAATGCAAATGATGAAGCAAAATCGAAAAAACTAAAAAAATAACCAAGTTCGAAAACCTGACGGCCAGATGGAAATTTGGAAAAATCCGGCCCAAGTGGAATTTCGTGAAGGCCAAAAATTCCTGAATCACAGTGTAAAATAGGCTGAGTCAGACTTTGAGCACAACCCGGGAAAATCTAGATAGGGTAGAAAATCTCGAACTAGCTCAAAAACCTGAACGACAGCAAGAAACTGGATTTTGAAAGAAGTTCAGGAAAATCTGAATGGATAGGAAAATCTTGAACTAGGGTGAAAACCCGAACTTGGCCCAAAACATAAGATTTTCAATATTCAACTTGGGAAAAACACTTGGACAAGCAAGATAAACATACTAAGCACATGCCAAGGCAAAGCAAAACCTCAAAAATCGAAGGGGGTGAAACACAAAGAGAGAAAGAAAACGAGGGGGTCCCATTTTAATCAAATTTAAAATGGGGCGGTTATGCAAGGCATAACAGGAACAATGACTAATGGTGACATCCATTGGCTATCATAAATAGTATAAATGGAGCCTGCATCAAGTAGCTTTTGTAACTCATTGTTGACTATTTCTCTTAAGGTAGGGTTCATTCTCCTCTGGGGCTACCTATTTGGATTGAAACCATCATTTATATAGATCCTATGCATGCAAAGTTTTGGATCGATCCCTTTCATATCATGGTAGTCTCATGTAAAGGTTGTTGTGTGTGCCTGCATCACAGTGTTTAATAAATTTTGGTGTTCTTCAATTAATCCATTGTTGATGTTCAAGACTTTACTTGGCATAATTTCCCATGTTTTGGATTTTGATTTCACAAATGATAGATCCAGGCCACTAATGTTGGGAACACATTGTAGTGGAAAAAAGGAATGGAACAACTAGGATACCTCTTCAGATGAATTTGTAGTTATAATGTTTTGCAATGGATCCTACAAACATGAGAGATAGTCTTGTTGTTGCGTGTCCCTACCGTAGTTATTCTATATGATATGGTCAATTAAGTCATCCTCATCTTGGGATCCTAATAAAGGGTTGCATTCTATTTTCATGAGAGTTTGCAATGAGTAATGATATTATCGATCCAAGGTAGGCCATATAGTCTGCTCTAGATTCTCATGAGGATGGGTTGGTGGATAGAGCAATGATTTCTTGGTTACAATCCCATTGGATACTATCATGTTCTTGAATTGACAACCTATGAATGCATTAGCTATATTTAACCATGGTCTACCTAAAATGAGTGGATATCCTACAAGGTTAACCTTTGGATGCAAGACTATAAAGTTTGCAAGATACTCCCATGAATCTAAGGAAATGAGTAAATCCTTAATGATTCCCTTAGGAGCTTTACTGTTGACGTATTTTTCAATTGTAAAATAGTTGGTGTAGGTCTAAGGTTAGCTAACTGAAGTAACTGCATTGTGTCTTTATTCATGACATTGATTTCTACCCCTAGGTAAATCAAGGTGTTCTTGATAAGGGTCCCATTAATCTTAACATCCACTAATGGACTACTAGGGTCTATGAATTTAGGGATAGTTATATTCCCTAGCATAATATCAACAATGTTTCCTAGGAAATGAATTGTCTGAGGGTCCTTCCTCTTTCTCCCTAATTTCTTAAGACATAGGTCTCTCATTGTCTTGGAATAGATTGGGATACCCTTGATAGCTTGGATGAGGGAATCTTAATATTGACATCCTTAATCTAACCCAATAGGTCTGTCTTAGCTTGGGTGTGATGTGTTTGAATGGCTAAATGCTCAGGGAAAGGAGGCTTTGGACTTGAGGTAGTTTGGTTTACCTAATTTGACCTAGGTTCTAGAGGTGAATTTTCTAAAGCTTCAGTTGCAGGTTCCTCATCCTCCATTTCAATGTTTTGGGGAGATGAAGGTCTAGCTAGTGTCTTCACTAACCTAGGGTGGACATCACTCACCTCTACCCCATAAGTGGGGTATTATATAGCCTCAATAGTATAAGCCTGTTGGACATGCTTATTGTTAGTGTTAGGTGTAGGTTGGGTAGGTAATTGTGGTGGTCTAGGTGGTTTAGATTATGTGTTTGGGGGATTAGGCATGATAGCTTATTGTTGTAGCTAAGAAGGTAGCAAGGGCTATTGGTAATTCATTTTTTGTTGATGCCACTGTTGACCTTTTTTCCATTGTTGTTGCCACTTGTTTTACTGCAATGGCTATTGAGGGTTGTAATTGGAACCTTGAAAATTTGGTTGTGACCAAGCATTTGGTTGTTGTTGGTTCTAATTTTGTTGATGATTTTACCATTGGTTTTGATTTTTTTCCAAGGCTGAGAATTGCAAGAAAAGAAATTCTAATTACCAATAGAAAAAGATGTATTGCAATTAAGAGGGTCTTGTGGCATACCTTGGCTTGGATTCCATGGTCTTATTTGAGAAATGTAAAATAGTTTTCCATCTTCCCCTTTAAGTGGTTGAAAATCAGGTTTTTCTGACTTGTCCTCTATAATACTAGCAACCCTCTTACACTTGCAATTTTCTTTCCTTAGCCTGCAATTGGGGTAGTATTTAGTGAGCATAGCTTCAACCTCTTTTTGTTTCTTCTTTTTATGCAAAGTGTCCAACTAATTAGCTAGGTGACTTATGATATCCTCCTTCATGTTGGATAGTAGGTTACTTAACTCCACCCTTGAAACCCCATTAGATGCCTTTCCAATGGTGGATGTTATTTCTACTCTTGACCTTTTGGTGAAGGTCCTAGAGTAGTTTCTGTAGACCCTAAATATTTATTCAAAAAATTAATTGAGACACATCACCTTGCCCAATAATATTGAGGGAATCTAGGAAATCTTCATTAACTCCTCTTAGGAACAAAAGCTTCAATGATTCTTCTGAGAGCTTATTTTGTGGGTTTTTCTTTAGGAAAAATTGAAAACTTTCTACATACTATTCCAATGGCTCATCGTCTTTTTGAGTTATCTGGAAGATATCATCTCTTCTCTATCAACTCCTCTGCAATAATATTGGTATTTCTCCAAGAATTTTGTTTTTATGGTGTCCCATTCTGGAACATCTTTTCCTAATCCCATAAACCATCTCGAGGCAACATCTTTTAGTGTACCAGGGAATAACTTGAGCTTATGAGCATCAGTTGTATAGTCATAGCTCCTGCATTGGACATAAAACTCAAACAAGAATGTGTGGATCTTCAATCACCAACCCATATAAGATTGGTAATGTTGAAGGAGGGATATTCTTCAGCACAGTAGCCCTTTCTTGGTTGGTAATTGGAAATACAAAGGTCACATGTTTGGGTGGATCATCCACTGCTGCATCACCCATTATTTGGAAGGTCCCCTCTGTATTTTTAGATGTTGGTGAAAGGGAAGATTCTTCTTCAGAAGCACCCTCACTCTAATAAATGTAGTCACTAATATCTACTCTATCTTGTTGGATTTTTTATGGGAGGAGTCTTCCCAAAGAGTCTCTTTGCCCCCACATCTAATAGATATGAATTTGTATCACAATGGATCCTACACAATGTTAGTAGAATGCTCTATTATTTGATAAGATTAAACCTAACACTTCCTAATACTGAAAGAAAATTCTAAACTAGGAAAGCTTGAAAATGAAAGAAACCAATCTTTGAGAGTAGCACCATCCCATGCAACTACGCCAAAAATGTAGAGTCCCTACTAGTGTTTAGTAAACTTGGTTGTGATCACACAATTCAGAGAGAAAACCTAGTTGAACATTCCACTTAATATTTGGAAAGGCCTTGATTGAATTATTGACCACCTGGCTAGTAGGCTTGTCATGGTACTAGCACTGTATGTGCTTTCAAATACTGGAAACTATCTAAATCAATCTAGTAAAGATAATACACTTATTGGAAAATCATAAAAATACAAAATAGTAAATAAAGTAAAGCTCTTCCTATGGCTATGGGTACCTACAGTATAAGACTGTAGCTAACTATAGTGTAGGAAAAAGTATCCCTTTTTCACACTTAATTTGAGAAATATATATTAAATAAAATGAGCTAAATTACTCCTTAATTTAGTGTTCTAATATGTATTTCACATATTCACATTAAGTTTAGGGCCTTCTGATTAAAATGGACTTAATTGTCCCATAATTATGGTGTTGTAAGGTGTATCTTTACACTTTCACACTAATCTAGGGATTTATTAATTAATTGAGGTTAATTATGCCTTAATTTCCTCCTTTAATTCAAATCCAATCCTAATTAATTACAATTTTTGAAGCGTAAAACCTAACATTAATTAATGCCATAACATAACACTTAACATTGGAGAATGTGTGTCCTAGGTGAGTGACCTAGGACCCATTCACCCAAGGGAAAATGGGTCCTCACTTTGGCTTAGGACCTAAATTTCAAACATATTTTTGGTGGTATTTCAATGATTTTAAATGTATATTCGCATGTCAACTTGGGTTATTTGAATTTCGGGAATTAATGTTAACATATGTATAAATACAAGGTCATTTCACTATGTTTCATCCTAGAATTTTATGTAACTTCATGAATCAATCTAGAGCATTATCAAGATCAATTCAAGAGCATTTTAGGGCATTCAAGAGCAGATTTATTGAAGAATTATTGCAGAAATCTAGATCCATTATCATGTCAAAGTCCTTTTTCATCATGCATGTTATTTGACCTCATATGTTGATGTAGTGTTCAAGATCCATTCAACATTCAAAGGAATTGTTTCAAATCAAGTTTTAAGATCAAGATCCACATCCATTAAAGACATTTCATGCAAATTGTAGATCCACATTTCAAGGTTCATCCAAGGGTTTGGTGAGTTGTGACATAGGCTTGTTCATTCATCATTCCTTTCATGCTATTTTATTTTATTTCAAGGTTTAATTACCAGAATAGGGTTGGACCAAGGAAAAACCTCATTCACCAACAACAAAACATCTTTCCCTCTTGATTTGTATTTGCAAGTTTTAGGTAGAAGATCTCTTGAAGAGAAAAAATGCAAAGTTGTCAAAGTTGCATTTGTTGTCACCATTCTTGCAATTTCATGGAAATTGACCTACAAATTTTTATTTTTGGTTGTCCAACTATGAAATTTGAGGATCTAGGAATGTAGACATAGAGGAATAGAACCCATAAGCCATTTTTTCAAATCCCTAGCCATGACCCATTCGCCATAGGGTGAATGAGTCCCTGGTCAACTTCTGAAAACACCTTTTTGTGAGAGGTACGCAAGATTTTTCTCTTCCAGATTCTCCAAAAAGTCTATAGGTTCCATCAGTTTTATGCCAAATATTTTGAATCCACTTTATAGATTGCAATTTGTAGTTGATTTTCTATTTTTAATCTTTCTCCCCAAAGTGTTGTTTGGCCTAGAACCCCATCCTTGCATAAAAGGGAAATTTGTAGATTCACACTTTGACTTGATTCACCTTGAGGTTGATAGTAATTTCATTGTGGGGATCTCATTTCCTAATGAAATCAGATACGTAGGACCCCTTTTCCCTCTTTGGATCCACTTTTCCATTTTGGGAAACTCTCCTATCCTATTTTTCTATGTTTCATTTTGGTGAACCCAACCTTGTACAACAACATTCTGAAAATTGGAGTCCTTTTAACCCTAGATCTAAGTTTTGCAATAGATTGCAATAGGTTTGCATTAGTTTCATTATATTTAGGGTTATTTATATTTTTTATTAGTTTTCATTGCATATAGGGATTTAAATTTGCATTTTTGCATTGTTTAAATCTAAATTTTTTAAAAATTTGCATGCATATTACATTAATTTTGCATAGTGTTTGCATATTAGTGGATTTTTCATCATTCATATTCAAAAATTGGATCAAAATTACATTTCAAAAAGTATCACATAGTTCATCATTTGTCATTATTTTTACTTGCATTTACACATCAAATTCTGGAAAGTTTTGTTATAGAAATACCAGTCTGAGACCTGAAACAGAGAACACATCTAATCACTCAAAAATTGCATTTTTTAATTTTAAAAAACCTTGTATTGGGACTCATTCACCCTTGGGTGAATGAGTCCTTGGAGGCCTACAAAAACCAACTTTTTTTTAACTTTTTTGTGGTTTTCTGCACTTCCTAGGTCTGTTGGTAACCTATAGTACCAACCTGGAAAGTTTCAAAAATTTTGTTTTATGTATATCTAGGTCTAAATATCCATTTAGTGTAGTCATTTTTAAAATCATTCTAAAATAATTTTAGTATTGAAAATCATCAAATATGTTAGACAATTGTTTACATCTTGAAGCATTACATAAGTTGGATAGATTACTTTTCACAATGTTAATATATTTCCTTTCCAAGTATGCCAAGAAAAATCTCACCAGCAAGCATGTTATCCATTCCTCCAATATATTTCCTAGTTACAAGAGTCTCTTAGTGTGAGAGAGTGAAAATATTGACACATTCCCTAATTCAATACCCCCTCATATCTCTCTCATTTGTGGGAATGATGTGATAGAAGAAGATGCAAGCATAGACAATCATGATAATAATAGTTTCTCTCCTCCCAATACCTCCCTACTTATGATGAAGGTATTTTGGTGTTAGAAGATACACCCATTTAGAATCATGACAATTTTGAAAGATCCTCTTCTATAAAATCTCCTACTATGGAAGATGTTATGGCACAAGAGGATGATATTATTGACACATTTCTTCACATCACTTTACCTAGTCTCTATTCATCCCTTGCTTGTGAGAATGCTTTAGAGAAAGAGGATGAAATCATGGACAAACATGACAATCACATTTTTTCTTCTCTTAATGTCTCTCCTATTTGTGAAGAAGATAGTTTGGTGTTAGAAGATACACTTAATGAGAGTCATGAGAGTCTTGTTTTTCCTTCTACTAATGCTTCTCCCACTTGGAAACATCTAATTGAATAAAAGGATTCAATCAATGATAGTTGTTATTATCTTGATGCCCCCCCTATTTTTGATGAATTTACTCTACAAAATATTACCATGGAATGTGATGAAAATCTTGTTTGTTCCTCTCCTAAAAGCTCTCCTACTAGGGTAGATATAATGGTGTAAGAGAATGATAGAATTTATGCATGTCTTTCAAACAATAGTAATGTGGCTTCCTTAGATGAAGATTCCCCCTCACTAGAAGGTCATCTAAGTAACTCAGTTGAGGTTATGAATGCACAAATTAGATCTCCTCTAATTAGTGAGCCTCTTAAGTCACCTCCCATAATCAAACCACCTAAGAAGAAACTAAGAGATACCTTGAAATTTATAATGCAACCTGATAGTAACAATGTTTTGCAGCAATTGAGTTACAATAATGTTTCTCACATATAAAATACAAGGAACAATAGGCAACCACAAACCACTCCTACTTCATTACAATTTCCTCAACATATTTTTCCTAGTGCTCCTTGTTTTCCTTTACATGGTGGAAAGGAGAATGCTTTAGTTGAAGAACTTAAAAATACTCCCACTAAGATATCCTTATGGGATCTTGTTCAAACATCACCTACATACAATTACATACTCCAAGAATTTTTCAAATGAAGAGGAATGATATCCAATATTTTATTAAATTGAGTGATATAACACCATCCTTTGGTTGTATGCAAGTCACACAGTCAAAAATCACATTCCCTAAACATGAATTACCCCCTCTTGAGATCCAAAATAAAAATGAAGCTTTAATGATAAAGCTGATCATTAATGAAACCACATTTAGGCGCACTCTCATAGACAATGGAGTAGGTCTTAATGTGTGTAGCATTGATCTCCTAGATAATATTGGTGTGAACAAGAGGTTTATTCAACTTAATGATGTAATATTTGCGGCTTTGACAATGTTAATAGGAAACCATTAGGAATGATTACATTACTTATTGAGGTTGGACTTGTAGTGTTTCCTACCCCTATCCATATCATGCCAATACCTCTTTCATACAATCTTCTCCTAGGGATACCATGGATTCATGCTATGAAATGAATCCCATCTACTCTTCAACATGAAATGAAATTTGAACAACAAGATATACACGGTTGAAGTAGATGAAAGAAGCTATAAATCACAACATAAACATAATCATAACACTTCCAACTCCCATAATACTTTCATTCCAACCTCAAAAGTAGAACCTATACAATTTGATGCTAATCCTAATTGTCTTTCACCTATAACAAAACTCTTTAGTGATAATTGGGGGTTGTTATATTTTACGCCTCATTTCAACAAAGAGTCCAAAATCTCACCCTCAAAGTCGAAAGGGACATATACAAATGATTTTTTTCAAACACATTTTTTAGTGATGATTGGGGTTCATTATATTTTACACACTCCTATATGGGAGAGTACAAAATCTCATAATATACACCTAAAAAACCTTATTTTTCATTTTCTCAACTTGGTTCTCTGTCAACAAAATCACCCCATGGTGGTGACGGGGCCTCTTTAACTCCCATCCCTCATCAGAGTAAGATGCATAAATTTAAGAAACATAAAAATTATTTGTGTTCTAATGAAGAAGTCAATCCTTCTCAAAAACATAAACCCTCTTCATCTAAGTTGGAAGAATGTTATGGTCTTGGATACAAACTCCTTTCTAAAAATGGATATAATGAAAACATGGAACAAAATGATAAGTCTATACCACACCTTTTCAAGAAAGATCTAGGTTTACAACCTTTATCTCCATTTTCATATAAGGGCTTATCATATATTGTGTTTATGACATATTATGCTAAGAAATAAATATCCCCTATTGTTGATCAAGAGAGTATTTTGTCGAGACTCCTCCAAGATCGTTTGATATCTCTCCCTCAAAGAACACAAAAGAAATTTTACAACAAGAGTTCATGGTCATTCTACTAATGAATGTAAGGATTTGAGTAATAAAATTCAACATCTTAAGGATCAAGTAGTGCTCTTCCTTGTGTTGAAGCACCTAGTTCCTCTAACTAATATTGATTTCATGTTTCTAATCAATCACCTTGGCTCACCCTTGTCTTGCACTAAGTGGGAGAAAGGGGTTAGGTAGCCTTGTCCTTGTATGGCACTTTTCATTGTCGCTTTGACTAGTTGTCCTCCTTCCACATATACTAAACAAGATTGGGATGCAGGAAACCTACTATAGGTTGACTCACATGTGCCTTACTAGTATTTTTCTTTGTTTTATTTTTCATGTTTCTTTGTGTGATTGCATGTGCATAATGTGATCCCCTGTATTATTTCATTTGATGTATCTCTCTCTTCATGTGCATTCATCTATATGTTTCTCCATTCTTCTCTATGTTGTAAACATTTTATCTTTTCATTTATCTTGTGTTTTCCTTTTGGGGATGATGCAAGGCATTAAGACATTTAGGTCTCTTCCATGTCCCAAAAGATTTTTTTTTGTTTTTTCTCTCTATGTGTTATTCCTCTAGTTTTGCGAGTATTTGGGGAGTTATGATGTTTTCAAGCTCTATAATATTATTGTAGCAAAGATATACTAACCTCAAATATGTGGATTCCTTATGTGTTTTTGGGATTTCATTTTGGGGGCAATCCCTTCCTCTCTTTTTCATGATGTAGCTTCATTCGGGAACATATGACTTGGCATAGGGCTTTCTAAATAATCTCTCATGTCCTCTTTATTGATTAGAATTGATTATTGGCTACCTTAAAGAAAATTGCTCACAACAATGGTGCCAACAATTTATTTAAAGTGGGGGCATACATTGGCATTATCATTAATTGTGTTTCATTGTATGATTTTCTTTCTTTTTGTGATGCATCTTTTTATTGGTAGTGTCATTGGGTTTGATGTCCTTCGAGAGTATGATACTTCTCTTATCCTAGACTTTTCCTCTCTTGGAGGCATTAGGCATGATTTTCCTTAAGAGGAGACCTTACATGAACTAAGGAGGATCCCTTTGAACATACCTTTACTTGCATTTTTGTTCATAAGTGTTTAGCATAACACAACTTTCTAACCTTGTGAAGCTCGAACCCCTTTCAAGGGCACCAAGCATAACACACTTTTCTTGCCAGTGGAGCCTTTCCTTGTTTTCTCATAGGTGCTTAGCATAACACATGTTAGGCCTTATGAAGCCCAAAGTTTTTGTGGTGCCCTATCAGAGTTATTAGAGGGATAGCTTTGGTATAGTTAGTATTGTGAGAGCTTGTAGACTTGGCATGAATTTCTCACTAAGCCACTTTCTTGGGGATTCACCTAGTGGACAACCTGAGGTTTCATTAGCCTAGAGTGAGTGTGCATTGTTTACATAGTGGACATCATGTTTTGATTGTGAACATTCTTGGACAAACAACCGAGACGTGTTCCACATCATGTTGGAAAGTTAAGGCTTGATCCTCCCCCCTTCTCTTGGACAAACAACTGAGGTGTGTTCCTGGTGCAGGAGCACCCAGGGCCTTCAAGGAGCACGTCAAGAACTAGGAGAGTGCAAGGGTCAAGAGGACCTTCAAAACAAGTCAAAGCATCAATTATGACCTATTGGAGCCTATAATGGCATTTGGTATGAATAAATGTAATAAGAATGTTAAAAGTTCTAATGCTCCTAACAAGGAATCTAGGTTAAAAATGCAAAGTAAAGGGAAAATCATGCTCTAGGGGTTTGATTAGTGTTCTAATGCTTTAGTTTGGTCAAATAAGCTTGGATATTGAAGATCCAATGGTTTTTAGGTGATAGATTTTAATAAATCTCTAGTTTGTAATTTCAAATTTTTAAATTTTAGTTTAGGCGGGAAAAGGAGTTTTAGGTGTTTTAGAGGTAATTATGCATTGTAATCAATTCCAATCAGTTGGATCAGTTGGGGGATGGTTCTATAACCCAAAAATGGTCATTTGTATGGAGGTTGGGCATTTGGAGAAGTGACTGTACGGACTGCTACAGAAAATAGTGAAAAAACATAGTTTTCTTGCATTTTCTTGAGTCTTTTTGATGATCTATTGATTCCTTTTGAATTTATAATCAATTGGATGGTTCAAGAACCTGTATTTACTTTCAATTAACCTCTTGAATGATCTGATACACGTTTATAATCAGTTCTTTGCATTATATTGCTGACTGTCCTAAAAAAAGTGCAGATTTTTCACTAATTTTGGTGATTTTCATGGATGATTGATCCATTTCAAGGTAGAATGCTGCTGTGACCTATGAAATGGATCATTCCTAACATTTATCATACAGATTTAACCAACTAATGTGCAGGAAGGAAGAATATCAGGGTGTACACCAAGTTGTCAAAGGGAAAAGTGCTTGAAGATGGAGGCTAGGGTGTAGCAGCAGAAGATCTGCCTTAATGAGGGGCATGTTTTTGAGTTTGGATCAACTAAATATGTTGTCCTAATGGTGTAGAGTCAATGAGAAAGTTCTGGAAGTGATTGGAAGGTTAGTTTTCAAGAAGCCCTAGTTTTTGAGGCAAGTTGAGGAGGGGTTTGTGCTGGAGCATGTTATATGTGTCATAGAGGTCTAAAAACTTGGATTCCTTGGTTTTGAGTCATTTTAGGAGACTTCTGAAAGTTTCATGGTCAGGGGTTGAGTTTAAAGGGGGGTTGCTTTGTAAAAGTGGGCTAATTAGGCCTAGTTTTTGAGGAGACAGCAGATTTTGGAAGGGTTTGTCTGAAGCAAGTGATATCAAGGTTTGGATATGTTGTTTTTCATCACAAACCACACTTGAAACAGTCATTAGATTTGGGGTTCCTTTGGAAAGTTTGAGTGCAAAGTCAAAAAATCACTGCAGGAGGCCTAGTTGGGCTAGTAGCCTAGTTAAGGTGAAAAATTGGTTTTGTGTCTAAGTCAGAGGGTTGGGCTTTGAAATCATTCAAAACAAGTTTTTTTGGGTCTCTTAAGAGTGTTCCTAGGGTTTGGGTCCATAAGGAAGGCAAATAAGTCATGAATGCAAAGTTGAGGCCTTATCTCCATGTTGGTGCCTAGTTGAAAGGTTGAGAGTGAATCATTGTTAGTCTTGTAACTTGGTGTTTTCTTTCAAAGTCCCTGACCCTCTGCATCAGAGTGGTATCAGAGTAGTGAGTAGGTCCTTTAGGGATTGGAGAAGTAAAGCAATGGCAAAACTCGGGTCAGAAGGAACTCAGGAAGAGATACAGAGATCTTGAAGAAAGGAGAAGAGAAAATGATTCATCAAAAGCTCTCAAGAGGGAAAGTCACACGACTTAAGAATAGGAGTCCAGACGTCGACAAAGATAAATAAAGGATAAAGGATGCCAGAGAAAACTACTTTAATTTGAGGGAGATGGATGAAGAGAAAGTCAAGTTTGCTAAAACCAAGTTGAGAGGCACATCATTGACATGGTGGACAAGTTTCCAGAATGATAGGATGGCTAAGAGGATTGGCAAAGGTCTCTACATGGGCAAGGATGAAGAGTTTGGTCAAGGAGCAATTCCTACCATCTGATTATACCATTCATGTGAAAAGGATGAGGCAGAATTTAAAGCAAAAGGACTTGGATGTTATGTCCTATACTGAGCAATTTCACAAGCTTAGTATTAGAGGAGGTTATGAGGAAGAAGATGAGAAGATAGCCAGGTACATCAATGGCTTAAGGTACAATCTGCAAGATGAGATTGGTTTGCAATTGCCAAGAACATTGGGAGAATGTTTTCAGTTGGCCATTAGAGCAGAAGAAAAGGTGAAAAGGAAGCAAGAAAGATCAAACAATGGTGGAAGAGGAGGTAGTTCAAACAGGGGCAGAGGTAATAGAGAGCAAGGAAAGGCAGTAATGATAAAAGCAGCAATGAAAAGGGTAAAGAGATATTTTCTGATCAAAGAGGTGGGTACACTCCAAGAGGAGGAGGCAGATTTGGAAAAGGTAGGACCATTCACAGGCAGATGTTTAAATTGCAATGAACAGGGGGCATCCTTCCTTCAAGTCCTAGTGGGACACAAGCTGATAAAGGCAGAAAAGGAGAGCTACCTTGGTGCAAGAAGAAGAAGATAAGAAGGAGGAACCAAAAACATTTATGGCAGACCCTGTGACTGATGGTGAGTTTCTCATGATCAAGCAAGGAGAAAGGCTTCATCAAGAACCAAAGGTAACCATTTTCAAAACAAATTGTCTCAGTCATGGTAAGATATACAGATTGCTTATAGATTCAGGGTCACATAGAAATTTAGTTTCAGTTGATATGGTAACCAAGCTAGGGATTGAAACTTTTGATCATCCTACTCCCTACAAGGCCACTTGGGTAACTCAAGGATAGCATGTAGAGATTGGTAAGAGAGCTTTTGTTGAATTCTCAATTGGTTCATATCATGATAGAGTGCTTTGTGATGTTATTCCAATGACTTGTGGTCATATCATCTTGGGGAGACCATGGCAGTATGCTAGAAGGACATTGCATGATGGTTTTGAGAACACATATTTGGTGCATAAGGATGCAGTTAGATACAAGTTAGTGCCTTTGACTTTGGAGCAGTCAAATGAAAGTTTTATGATCTATTTTGAGAAGCATTTGCAGGTAAATGAGCAGGGTAAAATAGGGGAAGACATTGGTAGGTTGAAAAAAGACAAGTTGCAGCAGGGTTGTGAAGAAGATAGTCCTAAAAATCAGAATTTGTGGGATTTGGACAGTATCGAGGTTGGAGGCATTGAATGCCCTATAATTGAGCATGATAGTGATGGTATCTTTTCACAAGGAAATCAGGGGAATAGAGGCAAAAATAGGGCACAAAATCAGACTAAGTTCAAGCAGCAAAAAGGACAAACAAAACAGATTTTTGGCTCTCACATGATGAATGTCAAGAATGCAGATTGGCAGAAGAGAAAGACAGTGACTTTGGGGGACTACATACCTGCTTATTGGAAGATGAAAACACATGAGAGCAAAAGGTCTTTTGGTGACAACACATGGGACACTTCTTGGGGCAAGAGTTCTTTCTTTCCTGGGGAGAATGGTGCAGGAGCACCCAGGGCCTTCAAGGAGCACGTCAAGAACTAGGAGAGTGCAAGGGTCAAGAGGACCTTCCAAACAAGTCAAAGCATCAATTATGACCTATTGGAGCCTATAATGGCATTTGGTATGAATAAATGTAATAAGAATGTTAAAAGTTCTAATGCTCCTAACAAGGAATCTAGGTTAAAAATGAAAAGTAAAGGGAAAATCATGCTCTAGGGGTTTGATTAGTGTTCTAATGCTTTAGTTTGGTCAAATAAACTTGGATATTGAAGATCCAATGGTTTTTAGGTGATAGATTTTAATAAATCTCTAGTTTGTAATTTCAAATTTTCAAATTTTAGTTTAGGCGGGAAAAGGAGTTTTAGGTGTTTTAGAGGTAATTATGCATTGTAATCAATTCCAATCAGTTGGATCAGTTTGGGGATGGTTCTATAACCCAAAAATGGTCATTTTTACAGAGGTTGGACGTTTGGAAAAGTGACTGTACGGATTGCTACAGAAAATAGTGAAAAAACATAGTTTTCTTGCATTTTCTTGAGTCTTTTTGATGATCTATTGATTCCTTTTGAATCTCTAATAAATTGGATGGTTCAAGAACCTGTATTTAATTTCAATTAACCTCTTGAATGATCTGATACACGTTTATAATCAGTTCTTTGCATTATATTGCTGATTGTCCTAAAAAAAGTGTAGATTTTTCACTAATTTTGGTGATTTTCATGGATGATTGATCCATTTCAAGGTAGAATGCTGTTGTGACCTATGAAATGGATCATTCCTAACATGTATCATACATATTTAACCAACTAATGTGCAGGAAGGAAGAATATCAAGGTGTACACCAAGTTGTCAAAGGGAAAAGTGCTTGAAGATGGAGGCTAGGGTGTAGCAGCAGAAGATATGCCTTAATGAGGGGCATGTTTTTGAGTTTGGATCAACTAAATATGTTTTCCTAATGGTGTAGAGTCAATGAGAAAGTTCTGGAAGTGATTTGAAGGTTAGTTTTCAAGAAGCCCTAGTTTTTGAGGCAAGTTGAGGAGGGGTTTGTGCTGGAGCGTGTTATATGTGTCATAGAGGTCTAGAAACTTGGATTCCTTGGTTTTGAGTCATTTTAGGAGACTTATGAAAGTTTCATGGTTAGGGGTTGATTTTAAAGGGGGATTGCTTTGTAAAAGTGGGCTAATTAGGCCTAGTTTTTGAGGAGACAGTAGATTTTGGAAGGTTTTGTCTAAGGCAAGTGATATCAAGGTTTGTATATGTTGTTTTTCATCACAAACCACACTTGAAACAGTCATTAGATTTGGGGTTCCTTTGGAAAGTTTGAGTGCAAAGTAAAAAAATCACTGCAGGAGGCCTAGTTGGGCTAGTAGCCTAGTTAAGGTGAAAAATTGGTTTTGTGTCTAAGTCAGAGGGTTGGGCTTTGAAATCATTTAAAACAAGTTTTTTTGGGACTCTTAAGAGTGTTCCTAGGTTTTGGGTCCATAAGGAAGGCAAATAAGTCATGAAGGCAAAGTTGAGGCCTTATCTCCATGTTGGTGCCTAGTTGAAAGGTTGAGAGTGAATCATTGTTAGTCTTGTAACTTGGTGTTTCTTTCAAATTCCTTGACCCTCTGCATTAGTTCCACATCGCATTGGACAGTCAGGGCTTGATTTTCCTTATTTTTCTCACCTTTTTTTAGGTCTTTGATAGTTTATGATTGAGTATCTTTGTCATTGCTACATACATAAGTGTCTTGAATGTCTACTTTAGTGTGAGTTCGACACAAGGTCATCCTCTCACTAAAGTGGGGGCTAAATGTAGTGTAGAAAAAAGTATCCCTTTTTAGACTTAATTTGGGAAATAAATATTATATAAAATGAGCTAAATTATGAGTTAATTTAGTGTTGTAATATGTATTTCACATATTCACATTAATTTTAGGGCCTTTTAATTAAAATTGACTTAATTGTGCCTTATTTACGGTGTTTTAAGGTGTATCTTTACACTTTCACACTAATCTAGGGCTTTATTAATTAATTGAGGTTAATTATGCCTTAATTGGCCCCTTTAATTCAAATCCAAGCCTAATTAATTTCAATTTCCAAAGGGTAAAACCAAACATTCATTAATGGAAAAACATAACACTTAACATTGGAGAATGTGTTTCTTAGGTGAGTGGCCTAGGAACCATTCGCCTAAGGATGAATGGGTCCTCACTTAGGCCTAGGAACTAAATTTCAAATATGTTTTTTGGTGGTATTTCAATGATTTCAAAAGTATATTCACATGTTGAAGCTTGTGTTATTTCAATTTTGGGAATTAATGTTAACATATGTATAAATATAAGGTCATTTCACTATGTTTCATCCTAGAAGTTTATGTAACTTCATGAGATCAAGCTAGAGCATTATCAAGAGAAATTCTAGAGCATTCCAGGGCATTTAATAGCAGATTTATTGAAGAATTGTTGCAGCAATCAAGATCCATTATCATGTCAAATCCTTCTTGCATCATGCATATTATTTGAGCTAATATGTTGTAGTATTCCAGATCCATTCAAGCAAACAAAGGAATTGTTTCAAATCAATTTTCAAGATCAAGATCCACATCCATTGAAGCCATTTCATGCAAGTTGTAGATCCACATTCCAAGGTTCATCCAAGGGTTTGGTGAGTTGTGACATAGGCTTGCTCATTCATCATTCCTTTCATGCTATTTTATTTCATTTCAAGGTTTAATTACCAAAATGGGGTTCGACCAAGGAAAACTCCCATTCACCAACAAAAAAACATTTTTCCCTCTTGATTTGCGTTTGCAAGTTTTAGGTGGAAGATCTCTTGAAGAGAAAAATTACAAAGTTGTCAAAGTTGCATTTATTGTCACCATTCTTGTAATTTCACATAAATTGGCTTACAAAATTTATTTATGATTGTTTGACTATGAAATTCAGAGATATGAGAGTGCAGACATATAGGAATAGTACCCAAAAACCATTTTTTATAGAGCCCTGGCTAGGACCCATTTTCCATAGCGTGAATGATTGCTCAGTCAACTTCCAAAAACACCTTTTTGTGAAAGGTACGCAAGATTTATCTCTTCCAAATTCTCCAAAAATTTTGTAGGTTCCATCAGTTTTACGCTAAATCTTCTGAATCCACTTTATATATTGCAATTTGGAGTTGATTTTCTATTTTTAATCTCTCTCCCCAAAGTGTTGTTTGGCTTAGATGGGTCCTTACATAAAAGGGAAAATTGTAGATTCACACTTTGACTTGATTCACCTTGAAGTTGATAGTCATTTCATTGTGGGGATCTCATTTCCTAATGAAATTAGAGAAGTAGGACCCCTTTTCCCTCTTTGGATCCACTTTTCCATTTTGGGAAACTCCCCTATCCTATTTTTCTATGTTTCAATAACTATTGTTAGAAGTAAATTTTGGAAATTGACTAAACTTTTAATTAAACCTATTCTTCACTCTAGATTACAACTCTAGTAATTATAGTATGATTATGAATCAGAGATTGTTCATGCATTCATCAATGATTGAAACACAAAGAATTTGTTTAACACAAACTACATTTATAAAGTAACAACTAAGAACATAAATGAAACAAATTGAAAAGAAAGGAGTGAAAGATAGTTACCTTGAGTGGCCTTTTCTCAAGTAGTTGTCTTCACTTAATCTAAAACCAAATCTAGCTCTTAATATCCAACACAATCATAGTAACTCAATTTCATTCATTACACAAATCCATAATATCACATAAGATTTTAATCAAATATCTTAGTCATGAAATCATAATTGCATAATAAACATAGTCTATATATCAACTAAAAATTGAAAGAGTATTTGATAACTACTAAAAACTGATTGATTGAAAATTGACTAGCTAACTTAAGACCCAACCAACATTGTACATATAGGAACGAGGGAGCTTATTCAAAATATGACCCTAAACTAAAGCCTTTAATGACCACTCCATGGATTTTGGAGGGTGACAAAGATTCAATTAACTCTAAATGCAACTAGAAAAAAAGAAGAGTTCAAATTGTATTGGGACTCTATTCGTAACAGGCTGGAATGTGGAATGCTCAAAATTAATTTATAATTCCAAGAACAATAGGATTATTCCTTCTCCAATGTATTTATTGAATGCCATAATGATGCATTATTTGCATCATTAAATGTCTCCATGTTGTAGTCATCATGTTCAATTTATTCTAGGAATCCCTTGTTTTGTTGTTCAGGAACTCCTTCAGATGTAGGCCCCATGTTGTAGTTGTTGCAAGCTACAGTGCCTCCTCTAGCTACAATTGGTTAGTTCAAAAAATATGCACACATAGTAACAACCATGAATAATCATAGAGATTCAATCATAATTCATACATATTCACACATAAATCATGCATTAACCATTGCATCATAATTATATTTCCATATACTTAAACCAAGTTCAAGGTTTGCATAATAGGTATCAAAGATAGCATAATGTATGAACATATATAGGAGAAATGTCTTGGTAATGTCTATAAGCATGTATAAAAGATATAAAAACTAACTAATAGATGGACTCATAAATGCAAATGATATATGATGAATATTTTTTTCATGTTATCAGCTAATTGCATTCATGTTGCACTAAGTTGGATGCAAGAAAGGTTCAAACCATTCAGAGGGGGATGGAGAGTATCACCTAAGAGAGGAGTTTGGTATGGAAACCATTGTCATGATCATTTGAGTAGATACACACACACACACACTATACTGAGTAGGGAAACCTTGTTGAGTCAGTGTCATTATTTGATGAGCCAATGAACTCTTGTGAGTTATGATATGTATATGGTTATGATATTGAATCATTTGTAAAAGGTATTTGAAAGATGAATTCAATTTATTAGAAATTATGTAATGATTACTTCATTCATGTAATGATATGTGTAAATTAATATGCAATGTGCATTTATGATAATGAAAAGGAAATTTTTTTATGTTTGTGTATTTGAGAACTTATGTTATTTACTTTCTGAGTTAAAACTTAGGTGAAAACTATTGGTTAAATTTTGGGTATGTTACATAAAGGTTAAAATACACATGCTTTATAGAAAAACTTAAGGTTACGAGGGAAAATGGGGCCAATAATGAATGATAATAGGTGGGATTCCCTAGGGGACTTAAGTTATTAACACAAAAATGTAGCGTATAATTTGATTGGATGGGGACTCATACATATCAATGCTTGTACTAAAGATAAAGTATATTTTATAGGCTCACGGGGAGAATAATAAAACACAAAAGGTTTTTAGCGAACCAAAGAAACTACGTGAAATTTTGATGTGTGTCTAGCGGGACCCAAAAATGCAATAGATTAATATATATATATATATATATATATATATATATATATATAAATGGGATTACTTGGTACTCTAATAAAAGGGACCAGTAATCACATGGGATGTAGGCCTCAAGTTATAACTTAAAGGATAGGCAACCTAGGTTAAAGATCAATGATTAAATATAAGAAAAGTGAAAGATTTTTATATAGATGCTAGGGTTTTGGGTGAAAGTTAGGGTTTTAGGTGCCCTCATAAATTTTTTTTAACATACCCTCACAAAATTTAAGGATTCTCAAGAATTCAAATGACAAAAATGACAAAGAAGGCTAAGAAATTAAGCAAGTACCACCAACATGCACAAATGCCAACTTACTAAAAATAGTAACTCTACCATTTTTAGCCCTTATTTAAAATTTATTCACCAAGCCTAACATAAATCAAAGTAAACAATTTTTTATGGGATGCAAGATTGCTCTTGCACCTTGGGTGCTCCTACATCAGTAACCTTGATGACATGCAAGTTGAAATATTACATTGAAGGTAAAAAAATTGTGAAATAGAGGAAAATTAATAGTCCAAGCCTTTAGGGTTGTTTCCCAAACCAATTCCAAGGAGAAATGGGTAGAATTTTTTTTTACAAAACGTGATCATGTTATAAAATGTGAGCATGTTTTATACTGTGATTTCATTTTATAGAAGGTTAAAATCCTCATTCAATTTTCTATCTCTCTATCTCTATCTTTCCATTTCTCCATATTTATATCTCTATCTATATATTTTTCCCCCTCTCCCTATATATCTCCCTCCTCCTTTGTATCTACATTTCTCCTTCTCTATCTCTATTTCTATCTCTTCCTTTATCTTCATCTATCCCTCTCTATTTCTCCCTCCCTCTCTATCTCTTTCTCTATCTATCCATCCCTATATCTATCTCTCCCTCTACCTCTCTTTTTCTATCTCTCCCTCCCTTTATCTCCCTTATCTCCCTCTCTCCCTTTCCCTCTCTCCCTCTCTCCATGTCTATATCTTTATCTCTCCCTCTATATCTTATCTCTCTATCCTCCCTCTCCTTGTCTAACTACATCTCCCTCTCTCTTTCTATGTATTTCTTCATCTCTCTCTCTCTCTCTCTCTCTCTCTCTCATTCTCACTCTATTTCTCTATCTCTCCATCTTTCTCTATCTCTTTTTTATATATCTATATGCATATAGATATATCTATGTCTCTCCATCTCCCTCTCTATCTCTTTGTCCCTCTCTCTCATTATTTATTCTCTTCCTCTCTTTCTCTATCTCTCTATCATCCTTGTTTCTTTATCTCTCTCCCTCCCCTCTCTCCCTCATCCCTCTATCTATCTCCCCTCCCCCTCCCACTCTATCTCTTTCTATGTCTCTCTCACCATTTCATTATGTTTCTCTCCCTCTCACTCTTTATCTCTCTATCTCTCTCCATCTTGATCTTGATATTCGTCACTCTCCCTATTTATCTCTTCCTCTCTTTATATTTCTCTATTCCATCTCTCTATTTCCTCTCCCTCTATCTCTTTTTATCTCTTTCCACTCTTTGTCTCCTATTTTCCTCCTCCTCTCTCCTCTCTCCTCCCTCCTCTCTCTCTTTATATATCTCTCTATCTCACTTTCTCCCACTCTGTCTCTTCCTCTCTCTTCCTCTCTCTCTCTATAAATATCCCTCTCTTTTTTGTCTTCCTCTCTATCTCTTTATCCCCCCCTCTCTGTGCATGTATCTCTTTATATCTCTCTCACTAAGACTATACGTCTCTCTCCCTCTCATATATTTTTCTATCTCTCTCTCTTACTATCTCTTTATATGTCTCTTTCCCTCTCCCTCCCTCTCTATATATGTCTCTCCATTTCTCTCTCTATCTCTTTATCCTCTCCCTCAATATTTCTTCCTCTATATTTTTATCTCTCTCTCTCACCATCTATATCTCTCTCCATCTCTCCCTTTCCCTTTATATATCTCTCACTCTATGTCTCTATCTATTTCTCTCGATTTATCTATCTCTCCATCCTCCCTCTTTCCATCTCTCTTCATCCCTCCCTCTCTATATCACCCTCTCTCTATATATATCCCTTTATTTTCCCATATCTATCCCTCTATATATTTCTATCCCTCTCCCTTTTCCTCTCTATATCTCTACCTCCCCATATTTATCTCTCCATCTAGAAATCTATCTCCATAATATTTATCTATCCTTCTCTCTATATATTTTATCTCTCTCTCTCTCTCTCTCTCTCTCTCTCTCCCTATCTCTCCCTCTCCCTCTCTATCTCTCTTTTTTTTCTCCATCTCTCTAACTATTAACATGAAATATACAAAGACCAATATGCATGTGTAGATGAAAATTTTAATGATCTAGTTGGTGTAGAGTTTGAGAGGGGTTATGATTGAAATTAGGGTGAGTATAGAATTACATGTGGTAAATTTAATCTAGAAATTCATAATTGGATTAATTTTGTAGTGGTAACTAAAAAATCAATAAAAATTATAAAACTCATATCATGCATGAAAATAAAATTCAAAATAAAATCCTTGTATATTGTAATGAACCCATACTGGTTCTATCCTTTGTAAATCACTATATATATTAACTTTTCTTTTTGAAATAAAATATTTAAAAACTAATTTGTACCATTTCTATTTTCAAATTAAATGCAACAATACATTATAACTAGATTAAGTAAACATAATCATTGAAGAACAATATCATGATCAAATTTCCTCATCATATTACATAAGATGGTAATAACTCTTCCACAATAATAATACTATTTACATTTTTATCCATTTATTTTCATAATACATGAATGTAATTACAAGTCCTATCACAATTTGATGATGATTACTCATTAATAGTACAATATTAAAAGGAATCATGAATCATGTAATTGAAAATCCAAGTTTTCAACATCAATTGAAAGAGGGAGAGGATCACCTGTGTGATTTTAATCCAACCAAAGACTAGTGGTCCCTTGCATATCTTCCTAATAGAAGTGCCACTAACCTTCATGAGAGTAGAAGATCCAAGGAGATTCTATGGTCATCAAGCTATCCGATAAATAATTCTACATACTAATGCAAAAAATATACCATAAAACTTTTGGATACCTTCTAGCTATGTATGATACATATGATTAATTTATGGATTTAGACATGATGAGCTTGTTGGATGTTGTGGATGTGTTGCTGATATGTGGTTGTCATTGATGTCAACACTATTAGCATTTGGTGTATCAAAGGCTATATATGTCGAGGATATTGAGAAAATTGTAAAAGAAAGTGTTCCAGGTTCCCAATGGAACTATGCGGGTCATGAAGGCGTCTTGTTCTTTTCATTGAAGTTAAAATGTTGTGGACTAAAGGTTTTATTCTTGAGAGTATCTAGATCATCTACCAGAAGTTTCAGAGGTCCGTGTATAGATTTGATCATGTTGTGGTCTGACAGTATTTATGTGGTCTCTATCAATGTTCCTGAGTGAAGTTTGTGTGATTTTGGTAATCTCAGTTATTGTGGATGTTTCTTTGTTGTTTCTTGATGTTCTTGGATGTCTCTAGATTGTGCTCTATCTTTGTAGTACATCCACATTGATCGGTGTGCTCGTGGTTGAATATTTTTCTTTGTATGTTTAGTTTTTCATGTTCTTGGCTGACATGATGATGGTAGCGTGTTGTGGATCTTTGAGGTGAAATTAATTGAAGTATTTTTGTTGGAGTTTCTAATTTGGGTCTCCACTATGTTATGGATGACCTTGGTGCATTCACATTAAATTTTTTTTTGTAAATTTGGGCTGACATTGCAAATATGTGTTTATTTTCTTGGCCAACTAAGTTGTTGATGAAATCTCATGTAGTGGATATATAAGAGTGATTTCTTCATCGGTGCAAAGTATGCTTCATGTGTTGGGTGTGCTCCTATGTGTGTATGTGTGAATATCATTCAATTGCAAAGAAAAGTGTGAAGAAGATTGAGCAAAGTGTGAAGTAGTTTGTGAAGGAGTTTTATGTGCTTAATTGGAACTATAATTAGGCTTGTGTAGAAGCTATTTTATCAATTCATACCCTCTAGATTTTAATCCTATTATGTATTGTTGGGTAGTGATCCCCTTCTGTAATTGAATAGTGAGCTCTAAGCAGTGTTCTTGAATGCATGTGCATTCTCCTTTATTGATTTCATTATACTTTTAATAGTGTATAATCTTGTGGACTATCATCCACCATGGTTTTTCCCCTAACAGGGTTTCCACGTAAAAAAATCTTGGTGTTCTTTGTCTCTCTTTGATGTGTTAATTGTTTATGGTTAATTGTTTATTCATCAAATTTGAGATTAAGTTTGAAAAACTTATTATTTTGTGACAACTGATTCACCCCCCCTCTCAGTTGTTTGTCCTTGTTTTTCCAACAATTGGTATCAAAGTAGGTTCCTCTGAAGAAGTCTAAATGCTTGAGGTGATCCGAGATGACAACATTCAAGAAGGACAGTCCGATATTTGATTGAACTAACTACTCACTATGGAAAGTCAGGATGCAATGTCACCTAAGGTGTATTGGTGAAGCCTACTGGAAGATTACAAAAGATCCATATGTTATTCCTCAGAATGGTCCCTCCACTGCTGATGAGAGCAAAGATGTTGAAAACAATATCAGGGCTATTGAATCTTTGGTGAGTGCTCTGACAAATTTGGAGATGGAAAATGTGGTAGGACTACAGATAGTAAGTGAAGATGGCCAAGCTATAGATTTTAAAATGCAAGTATGAGAATTTGAAGATGGGTGAAGATGAAAATATCACTTCTTTTATTAAAAGAGTAAATGAAATAGTGATGGGTATTACATGTGCCAGTGGTTCCCTAGATGAGGATGAAATTATAGCTAAGATACTCATATCCTTTCCTCCCTCCTATAAAGTGAAGGCTCACACTATCGAAGAGCTCAGATCAGTAACAAAGATATCAAGAGACATGCTGGTTGGTAACCTTGCTACTTTTGAATTAAGTGAATTTGGTGAATTTGTTCCAAAAATTGCATCTGCATTCAAGGCTACTATATTTGAAAGTAACAAGCAAAGATATGGTTTGGGAGAATGTTCCAGAAAGATATCCAAGTATGATGAAGAATTGAAACAACTTGAAGATAAAGAAAGAGAAGTAGAAGAATTGGAAGCACTATTTTAAAGAAAGAAGGCAAAGGAAAAGGTAAGTATGAAGGAGTGTTACCTATTAAATGTTTTTCATGCAGTAAAATAGGTCATTTTGCATCAAGATGTCCTGAAAGAGTTCCTAGATCTAAGACTTACAAATCTAGATTCCAAAATAAATGTTCCTTTGCTGAAGGAGTGACTGATGATGAGTCTGATAAAGATAATGGAAATGAAGATGAAAGGGTTTTCATTGCTACTGTTGAAAATAGTCCTATGGCTACTAAATCTACTAAAGATGAGAAAGCTCTTGTAGCCCAAGTTGAAGAAAAGGATGAGTGGGTTATTGACAGTGGATGCTCACATCATATGATTGGTGATAAATTTTTTTTTGTAAGTCTAGAGAAATATGATGGTGGTGTTGTAAGATTTGGAGACAACAATGCTGGTGTGATTTGTGGCAGAGGTTCTATTGGCCTTGGCAGTAAGGATAACACTGATGATGTTCTTTATGTTGAAGGCCTGAAGTACAATCTTTTGAGTGTTGGACAGCTGGTGGACAAAGGCTATGATCTACAATTCAAAGATGGAAGATGCAAGATACATGGAAGTTCTGGCAATATGATTGCTACTGGTAGAAAGACAAAAGGTAATATTTTTCACCTGAATACTGCTAGTGGGAGTTGTTTAATTGCTCAAGTAGACGAAAGTTGGTTGTGGCATAGGAGGCTATGTCATGTAAATTTTGATAACATTGTCATGGTAAGTTCCACTCAAGCAGTAAGAGATCTACCTAAGTTAGTGAAGCCCGCTAACACAATTTGTAAGGAGTGTCAAATGGGTAAACAAACTAGAGTCTCCTTTCAAAGCAAACAGTTTCATTCAAATGATTTGTTGGAGATTCTACATACTAACCTCTGTGGTCCCTCTAGCGTTAGAAGTATTCATGGAGAAAGGTAATTTATGTTGATTATTGATGATTACTCTAGAACGATATGGGTTTCCTTCTTAAGAGAAAAATGTGAAGCACTGGAAAAGATCAAAAATTTCAAGGCTATGGTAGATAATAAGAAAGGTATAAAAATCAAATGTCTGAGATCTAACAGAGATGGTGAGTTCACCTCTAGGGAGTTCAACTCTTTTTGTGAAGAACATGGAATCAAAAGATAGTTATCTACTCCCCAAACCCTCAACAGAATGGAGTTGCAAAAAGAAAGAACATAATAGTTTTGGATGTTGCTAGAACAATGATGATTGAAGGAAATGTGCCTCATATGTATTGGGGTGAAGCTATAAGCATTGTTTTGTACACTTTGAACTGGGTAAATGTGAATGGTAATTCTGGTAAGACCCCTTTTGAGCTATGGTTTGGTTACAAGCCTACTGTTAAATATTTGAAGATCTTTGGAAGCAAATGTTATATCAAGAGAGATGATGATATAGGAAAGTTTGATGCAAGAAGCGATGAAGGAATATTTTTAGGTTACTCTACTAAAATCAAGGCCTACCGATGCTATAACAGAAGACTAAGAAAGATGGTTGAGAGTGCAAATGTCAGAGTTGATGAGGATTCTGCTAAATCATCTAGATATTGTGGATATGATTCAAATGAAGACAATACAAACAAAGGGAAAAAATTTCAGACACCAAATCAACTTCAAATTATTCCATATGTTATGGTAAAAAAACCTCAATTCATTTCGGTAAATCAAATAAATCAGGAAGCACACAAAAGTGAAAGTGTAGAAGAAAGAACATAAGAAATAGAAGATCGTGAAAGTCCCAAAACTCTGAGGTATGTAAAGCTAAATCATTCTAAAAGTCAAATTATAGGAGATAAGAATAAAGGAGTGCAAACTAGAAGGAAGATTGTAGAAGAGTATTGCCTGATTTCCAAAATTGAACCTAGAAATGTCACTAAAACTTGCTAAGATGAACACTGGATGGAAGCTATGAAGGAAGAGCTGACACAAATTGAAAGAATGACATATGGATACTAGTTCCTAGACCTAAATACAAAAATGTGATTGGTACTAAATGGGTGTTTTGAAACAAGCTGAATGAACAAGGTGAAGTGGTCTGAAATAAAGCAAGGTTGGTATGTAAAGGGTATTCTTAGATGGAAGGTGTTGATTTTGAAGAAAAAATTTCCCCTGTTGCCAGAATCGAAGTTGTTAGATTATTTCTTGCTTATGCTGCATACAAAAACTATAAACTCTATCAAATGGATGTGAAGTCAACATTTTTGAATGGAGAACTAGAAGAAGTATACATTGAATAGCCAAATGGATTTCAGCTAACTGACAAGGAAGATATGGTTTTCCACTTGAAGAAAGCTCTATATGGACTTAAGCAAGCCCCCAGAGCCTAGTATGCTAGATTGGAAAAATACTTACTGAAGCTTAGATTCACTAAAGGTACTTCTAATAGCAACTTATATTTCAAATTACATCATGATAAAGAGTTAATTATAGAAGTCTTTGTTGGTGACATCATTTTTGGAGGAGATGACAATCTATGTATGAAGTTTGTTGATGAGATGAAGGATGAATTTGAGATGAGTATGATTGGAGAGATGAAGTTCTTTCTAGGATTGCAAGTTGCCCAGTTAGACAAGGGAATTTTCATATCTTAGTTCAAATATGTGAGAGAGCTATGAAAGAAATTTGGGATGGAAGAATCAAATCCTGTTGGTACTCCCATGGTAACCAAAGGTTAGCTAACAAAGAATGATGATTCTCCTAAGGAAAATAAAACTAGATACATGTCAATGATCGGTGGATTGATTTATTTAACCCAGACTAGACCAAATATTATGAATGTTGTATGTATGGTTGCTAGATTTCAGGTTGATCCAAAAGAATCACATGTGACTGCTGTTAAGAGAATCTTCAGATATCTAAAAGGAACAATTGACTTTGGACTTTGGTATCCAAAGGATGATTATCTCACTTTGAATGCATATACTAATGCAAATTGGGTTGGAGATGTAGATGACAGGAAAAGTACTAGTGGTAGTGCTTTCTTCCTAGGAAAGAAGTTGGTGTCTTGGTTGAGCAAGAAGAAAAATTCCATTTCTCTATCTATTGTTGAAGTAGAATATATTGTTGCTACAAATAATTGTACTCGAGTAATATGGATGAAACAAATGTTGAAAGATATCAGGGTGATATATGAAGAGCCTATTGCCATATAATGTGTCAATTCAAGTGCAATAAATATTTCAAAGAATCTAGTGCTACACTCTAAGACTAAACATATATCAATCAAGTTTCACTTCTTGAGGGAGAAAGTGAATGAGAAAGAAGTCAGATTGGAGTATGTGCCTACCAAAGAACAGATTTAAGACATCTTTACTAAGTCGTTTCCAAAGGATAATTTTGAGTATCTTAGAGGAATGCTAGGGGTAATTACCCCTCCTGATAAGATCTAAAAGATGCATTTACTTGCATCAATTTGTGAAGCTACATTGCTATATTCTAATCTAGATTGATGTTTTTGTGGTTGCTACTCAGGGGGAGTAGTCAGATGTACAGATATGTGGTTCAGAGCATGTATATGGAAAGGTCATGGTTACCTTTTCCATTGATTTCAAAGGGGGAGAAGTGCAATGTGAAAAAACCTTTTAAGGGAAGAAGAGAAATTGAGGAGAAGAGTTAGAACCAAAGGGAAATCAAGTGTGTTAGGTTGATGGTATTTTTCACATCATGTGTTGCCATCAATGCCAAAGGGGGAGATTGTTGGATGCTTTGGATGTGTTGTTGATATTTGGTTGTCATTGATGTCAACACTATTAGCATTTGGTGTATCAGAGGTTGTATATGCCGAGGATATTGAGAAATTTGTAAAAGAAAGTGTTCTAGGTTCCTAGTGGAACTATGCAGGTCATGAAGGTGTCTTGTTCTTTTTGTTGAGTTCAGTTGCTATGGACTAAAGGGTTTATTCTTCAGAGTATCTAGATCATCTACCAGAAGTTTCAGAGGTCCACATATAGATTTGATCATGTTGTGGTCTAACAGTATTTTTGTGGTCTTTGTCAGTGTTCCTAAGTGAAGTTTGTGTGATTCTAGTAATCTCAGTTGCTATAGATGTTTCTTTGTTGTTTCTTGATGTTCTTGGATATCTCTAGATCGTGCTCTATCTTTTTAATACATCCACATTGATCGGTGTGCTCGTGGTCAAATATTTTTCTTTGGATGTTTAGTTTTTCATGTTCCTGGCTGACATGATGATGGTAGCGTGTTGTGGATCTTTGAGGTGAAATTAATTGAAGTCTTTTTGTGTTGGAGTTGCTAATTTGGGTCTCCACTATGTTGTGGCCAACCTTTGATGGATTTGAATTAAAAATTTATTTGTAAATTTGGGCTGACATTGCAAATATGTTTTATTTTCCTGGCCAACTAAGTTGTTGATGAAATCTCATGTAGTAGATATATAAGAGTGATTGCTTCATCGGTGCAAAGTACGCTTCATGTGTTGGGTGTGATCCTATGTGTGTATGTGTGAATATCATTTGATTGCAAAGCAGAGTGTGAAGAAGATCGAGCAAAGTGTGAAGTAGTTTGTGAAGGAGTTTTTGTGCTTAGTTGGAATTATAATCAGGCTTGTGTAGAAGCTATTTTCTCAATTCATACCCTTCGGATTTTAATCCTATTCCGTATTGTTTGGCAGTAAGCCCCTTTTGTAATTGAGTAGTGAGCTCTAGGCAGTGTGCATGAATGCATGTGCATTCCCCTTTATTGATTTCATTATACTTTTAACAGGGTATAATCTTGTGGACAAACATCCACCATGGTTTTTCCCCTAACAGGGTTTCCACGTAAAAAAATCTTGGTGTTCTTTGTCTCTCTCTGATGTGTTAATTGCTTATTCATCAGATTTGAGATTAAGTAAAGTTTGAAAAGTTTATTATTTTGTGACAACCGATTCACCCCTCCTCTTAGTTGTCTATCCTTGTTTTTCCAACAAATATGACAATACAAGCAGTTATTTTGCATTAATTCGGTCAAATATTTTAATATAAATTCATGATAAGTTCTATATGGTCATTATATTCACACACCTTTTTCTCAAACTAGATATCGAGAATGATTCCAAAATAATGATTTTCAAACACATTCAACATATAAGAAAATTTACAATTTTTTCAACTTAATAACAAAGATAAGGAAGCTTGACTTCTTTTCCCAAGTTCTTAGTAGTTTTAGATTTATTTATTTCAAAACTTTTTTGTCATACTTGACTCACTAACAAGTAGGAAATTATATATTTATATATAAAAATATAGATACAATACACACACAATCACACACACATGTGTGTATCTATGTATGCATGCATGAACATATAAGTAAATGTGACATATTATACCTCCTTATAAATAGATTATTATGCTAGTACCCAAAATTCAACTTTTCCTTAATGTAACATATTTATATAAATATAGAAACATATTCCCAAATTTTAGGGTTGTTTAAATTCTCATATAATATGCTACTCCATTTATTTTACTATAAATTTAAAAGATAAGAAATTAAAAATATCCATCTATAAATACCCTTGAGATTTTGAACTCAGAAAAACATGTGGTTTAAATTTATCATTGATACATATAAATTTTTTAAATCATTAACAATAACAATAGTGTTGTCTACATAATCAAAGCTCTCTACCATTCATAAGGTCATGGGTTTTTCTTATTAACTTGAATGCAAAATGCTACACCATTAGCATATAACAAAATTATCATTTAAGTCATAAAGTTCAATTTTAAACCCTAGAAAATTATCATGTTAGAATGAGAGTTAATTTATCCATCTCTATTATTATTATTATTTTTCTTTACATAAAGATTTTAAATGATGAAACCTCATGGGTATATATGTATGTATTCATAGAGATTAAGCAGATGATGCATTCACATATATATTTATATTTTTATAGAGAATGTAAGGCCAAAAATTCATATATGTATCTCTATTTTCAAAAGGAAGACACTACAAATATTAATCTTTTTTATTAAAAAAATAAAACTTATTTGGTAGATTCTTTCATTACAAAAAATAACAATTAACATTGATTATTGAAAGAACTTCATAGATCTAGAAAAGGATTTGGTTATATCGTCATGCCAACAACTACCAACTAATAAGAATGATGGAAGTTTAGCTTTATAGTCACAAGTTTAAGCCATAAAGTTTAGAAATACAATCATCTATTTCTTAACAATATGAAAGAGAACGCTAGGTTTTTAGCTCTATTTTAGCCCATCAATAGATTGAGGGACAAATCAGTGTAGTCTAGGATTACATAATTTTTTAAATAAATTTCCTAACATATACTGTGAAATAGAACAATAATAATTCTTAACACGTGTTTCAAATTACAATTGAAGGCTAAAATGTTATGACTAGTTGACCCTTTGCTAAAAATAATAGGCTTTTCAGTTTGAGTAGAGAATCACCCTGTTTTAGTGTATGGGTTTATATACTAAAACCCTATCTCCTATTACACACAAAAAAGTAACAAAATTATCTATTATGTTTGATATCTTGAATGTAACAAAAGTTCATAAATATCATAGGAAGAGCATTAGATTTTCATTCACTAAGTAAAAACTATATGATATTTTTTTGTAACACGTTTTTTAGAATTTCATACAAAAATATAAATTTCTCTAACATTACATATAGAAATATTTATGAAAACCTTCATAGAAAATCATCTCATTTCCTCCAAGTAAAAAAATAGGGTTTACATATTCAAAAATTGTAGGCTTCCAAAATGTAGGATTTGCACTATCTTCTCCTTCTACCTTCTACCTTTGTCATGTTACTTTTCATGCCCATTTTTCCTATTAACCCTTCCCCAATTTCCATCATTTTCTCCATAATTATTTGCATTTTTTTCCATTTCCACTTCCTCTACCTTCATTTATTCCCACTCCATGAGCAATAAATTGACATTCCCTTCACTTACTCACCATTCAGTTTTCCTTCAATTGAGTACCCCAACATTAATGCTTGGTACTTAATATTAACTAGCATGGTCAAGTTGTCACTGAAACTATAGTCTAACTCATTATTGAATTAAAATATTAATAACTCAAATATAATATATATTTATATAAATAAATATATAGATTTACATAAATATACATCTTCGATCTATACATATGGATACATAATAACTACATGTTGTATGTATATATATTGTAACTTTTATACAATATATACATATGCATATGTTGAATGTACAAAAAATTCATTCTTATATTCATAAATGTTTAAACACTCACTTTTATTGCAAGGATATCACTAATTGAGTAATGAATAATTAAAAAAAAAATTATCACAAGACATTACAGTAAAATAACAATCTCCACTTGAAGATAATTAGATCAACATATACAAAGCACCTTTCATGAAATCATGAAATGCAAACACATGAAACCAACAACTCATTTCTCAAAGAGTAATACATGAAACATTAATCCAAGATCATAGACAACAACTAATAGTGCATGAGTGTGTGAGTGGTCTTGAATCCTTGATGACCATAGATTTTCCTTTGGATATATTCTCCTCTCTCTAGTGATACTCTCCCTCTCATTCTTGGAGGGAAAAAATACTATCCTACATCCACCTCATTAACCTGAGAGAGAGTACTTAGTCCCATATTAAAATATGCACAATTATTTGCACATAATTCATTTAAAATTTAAAGCATGATATTATATTTTTATTTAAAAAATAATTAAATGTATAATTTTATCATTTCACAATATATATCTACTTGATATAATGATTAACCAACATACCTAAGTTGATCACAATTCATGTTTTCAAGTCCAAAATTTAAATTCATAATAAAATATCATAGTCTAGAGGGTTATGAAAAATGATATGTAATATCTCCCCCCTTTGAGATTATCGTCTTCAATGATTAAGTCCAAATTACATAAAAGTATAATAATAATAATAAAATTTTATTTCTTGTCATGCAATATGTTAATCAAATAAGTATAAATATTTCTAATGAATATCATTGTAGTTCTCCCAAGTATCACTATCCTTAGAATATTGGTTCCTCTAGACCTTGCAATGATTAACTTCTCTATTACACTAGTAAAGCTTGTGAACCTAGAGCACTCTAAGAGGATCAATCATCACCACTTTGGGATTTTATACCTAAAGAGAATTCCAATCAAGAATATGATCATAACCAAAAAAATATCTTATTAAGACACATGTAATACAGTATACATACGAGGCAAAGATAGAGGTAGAGCTATCATGTAGGAAATTGGGTTAATAAATTCTAAAACCTCAAAAGGACTCACATATCTTGGTGCCAACTTGATAGCCTTGCCAAATTTTATACAACTCTTCTAAGGTTTAACTCTTAATAGTACTTTTTATCCTATAGAGAAAAGTCAAGGTATACACTTGACATCAATATAGCTTTTCTACTTATCATTTGCTTCGGCCAATATTTTCTTGATGAGCTTAATCTGTTCCTCTATTTTTGCTAAAATTTTACCCCAAGGCTGATCCTATCTTCCAATTTATCCCAACTGATAGGAGGGTGATCCCACAATACTGGTTTACAATTTTTGGCCAAATTGGACGCTAAACTGATTTTTCCTAACTAAATCTTCACTTTTGAGCACCTTTAGCGGCTAAACCGTGAGGAATTTGAAGATGATGCAAACTAGTGATTTTTGAAATTTTTTCTATAGATTCTAAATATATTTTTTTCAAAATTTTTGGAATCAAATTGCACTTTTTTTTCCATCTCCTTCAAAAACTAGTTATTTTTAGTAAACACCATTTTTAAGGAGTGATGTTCACTAAATACAACATAACTTTTTCTCCATGAAGGATAAAATTCAATTTTTTTTTTAATTTAAATTTTTAACTATCATATCTAGCGCTTTCATTTGGTTTCATAGTGTTTTACTGAATATTTTTTCCTTAATAAAGTTTTGAAGTCAAACCAATTACAATTCCGACATAAGCAGACTAATATTTTTCAAAAAAAAAATGATAATATGCTATTTTTCCACATGTGCAGAACAAAGAGCTTGATTTTAGTGAAAAACCTACATTCACAAGAAATAAAAATAAATATAATACTAAAATTAAATTTATTTAAAATTATACCTTTTGGGAAGCTTATAATAAGGACTACATACTTACAAAAATAAATTTTAAATGAATTCATTTGATCCCCCAAAAGGTAAATCAAAAGTGGTTTTTTATCAGCATTTTGATAGGTGTAAAGGAGACTCTGTTATAGGTATGGTTTAAAACTAGCAAGGTTCTATCCAAGGGGGTTTGATCTAAGGTGGTTCGATCAAACCCTCTTCAATTGGAATCCTTTAAATAGAAATTTTCAAGGCTTAAATCATTATATTTTCTAAAAATATGTGATTTTAGCAAAAAATAGGATCTCCCAAAAATTGTAAACCAGTATTGTGGGATCACCTAGGAGTTTGGCAGTTCTTTCCATACAATGCCTCAAATGACACTATTTTAATCAAAAAATGGTAGGTATTATTATATGAAAAATCAACTAGTCGTAGGTCCTCATCCCACTTATATTCAATTTGGTTCCTAACGCTAAAAATAGGTTTACCAAAACCTTGAATTCATTTGTGCATATCTATTTGAGGTTATTCTCTCATGAACTCCATGCAATCTAAATAACTCTTGTACAAATTCTCTTATGATAATAGGTACCCCATCAGTAAGATTTACTTGTATGAAATGTGTCATCTTAGTAATTTTGTTAACAACCACTAAAATTATTTCGTGCTTGTTTCTAGACATGGGTAGACCTTGTACAAAATACATGTTGATTGCTTTCAATTTTCATTCTAGAATATCATGGGGATATAAAAACCCTATTGGATATTGATGCTTAGCCATAAATTGCTAACATTCAAGACATCTTGCTAAAAAAAATTCTTCCTTTAGGACAAAATTTATCAAATTGTTTCTATCTAGGATATACACCTTATCATTAAATCTTAAAGAGTCCATCAAGCTCAAATTTGTATCTTTCATATCTATTGTCTTAAGCATTAGCCAATAGGGACTCTTTTACTTGATCATAAAGTTTATCTTCTATAGAACTTTTAAATAATTTCTCTTATAGATTGGAGTGAATTGAGATCATTTCTAAAATGTGTCTCCTACAACTTAGCACATCAACAACTTGGTTTTATTTTCCTTTTATGCAACTAATCTCAAAATCATAGTCATATATCAACTCTAACCACCACCTTTGGTGAGCATTAAGATTCATTTGAATGAAAATATATCTAAGTCCTTGATTATTTGGCTTGAGCTCAAATTAGTTTCCTAAAATACAATATCTCCATACTCAAAGAGCACAGACAATTTCCACTAGCTCCAAATCATGTGAGACATAGTTTTTCTCATAAGGTCATAACTTCTTGGATTCATAGGATACTACTTGACATTCTTGCATTAACATACCTCCTAAACCTTCAACTAAAACATCAATGAAAAATACAAAATGACCCTCGAAATCAGGTACATTGTGGATAGGCACTATAGTCAACTTATCTTTGAGAATAAAAAAGGTTCATGTTTTTCTAACCATTTGAACTACTTTCCTTTCCTTTCAAGATAAGTTATGGGGTTGGTGATCTTTGAGAAGTTCAATCTACAAATTTATAGTAACAGCTAGTCCCATGAAACTACACATAAGTCATGTATGTTCTTAGGTGCAAATAATTCTAAGATAGCATTGATCTTTGAAGGGTCAGGTGCTACTCCTTCTACTTAATGATGTAGTCTATGTATCGTACCTCTTTCTGAAAGAAAGTGTACTTTAAAAAAATTTCATACAATTTATGCTATCTCAACTGTTACAAGACAATTCATAGGTGTTTCATATGATCTTCTTCATTATTGGAGTATATCATAATATCATCCAAGAACACTAACACAAACTTGTCAAGATAATCCTTGAATACATTGCTCATTAAATTCATTAAGGTTGTAGGAACGCTCATCAGTCCAAAGGGTATAACTATGAATCATAGTGTCCATACCTTATTATGAAGGTAGCTTTATGGATATATTCATTCTTCAATCTCAATTGATGGTATCTCAATCTAAGATTGATATTTAAAAAGCCTATTGTACCATGTATTTGATCAAAAATATCATCAATGTGAGGTAAAAGATATTGATTCTTTATTGGTTCCTTGTTTAGCATAAGATAATCTATGCATAGATGCAATGTTCTATCTTTCTTCTTGATATAAATCACTAGTACACTCCAAGGTGAGACATTAGTTCTAGTTAAACCCTTGGTTAATAATTCTTCTAGCCAAGCTTTCAACTTCATTAATTATATAGTAGTCATCCTATAAGGTGATTTGGATATTGGTTTCAAACTAGGTATTATGTCAATTGAGAAGTAAAATATTCTCTTGGGAGGTAATCTAGGTAGGTCTTTAGGAAACATGTCCTAAAAATCACAAAGGATATGATAGTCTTGGATAGAGGGTTCATTAGACTTCACCATCTTCCCTTTACTAACTTATACAACTTATGAGAGTCATAGAAGTATTGGTCATGAAAATATATTAACACTTTTAGTGGCTTCATTTTTACCAAAAACATCTGGAAACCTTTTTTCCTTGATCTTTTAAATTACATAGTAGAGATTTATCTAACCTTAACCTCAAGCTGATATCCTTGGAATAAGGTAGGGTTCACAAATGCCATCTAGACACTATACTATTTTTTCAAAATAGTCTACTTTCAACATATGCTATCATAAAAAAATTATTTCTAAAATAATGCTATAGTAACCTAAAGGAGTAATAGACAAATTGACTTCCATTGAGAAAGTGGAAAATTAACTCTGGCTTCAAACAAAAACTACTCTATTTGAGCTCTAGACCGGTTTACATATTCTATAGTCCAAGGATTAGCCATATATCTAGCTCTTATAGATATTTTCTTCAACAATTTAGGTGATATGGAATTTTCTATGACACCTGTATCTATTAAAATTGAAATGGGTATTACCAAAAAGCATACTTGTAACTTTTATAGGGGTAACTTGACATTTAGCTTGGTGATTATCCATTGTTGCTTGAATCCTTTGTTGAAAAATGATTGTTGAAAAGATAAAGGTATACCTCAATGTGGAATTCTTTGATTCTTGGTTGGGAAATGGTTAGCATAATGGTCTCTTCTAAAGTTAAAACAACCTCCGGGAGGTCCTTTATTATCTACAAGGCAATTGTTATTGAAAATCTCTTTTTTCTTAATGTCCCTATTCCTTCTTTCATTCTAGGAACTATTTTTATTGTTCATAGATTCCTTTCCATTTATTTTCAACTTAGATTCTTGACGCCATCCTTTCTTTTTGAATGAAGGTGTTCATTGGGTCCATTCAAATTTCTTTTTAGTCCCATTTGAGTACGTTGAGATGGAATTCAATTTATTCTCTTTCTTAATAGGTTTCTTAAGCATTTAATCCATAGTTGTCAAGCCATGTACATCAAAATAACCACCAATATATGCATTATGGCCCATTATGAATTTCCTTATCATGAACCTCTCATCCTTTTGATACTGAGGTGAGTATTTTAGCATCTTGGTAAACTTCTCCCAATATTCAGTCACCATCATATCTCCTTATTGAGGATACTAGAAACCAATGAGCTTTTGGTCAAAATAGAGTTGAGGTAGCCACCTCTGTCTAAATACAACTACAAATTGATCCTAGGTTATACTTAGGGAAATTAGTCCTAACTCCATTTTCTTGTTCATCCACCATGTGGATACTCCAAGTTAGATAACTAGTATGCTCCCTAAACTACCTTTATTGTTTTAGAATAGTTCCTTATGTCAAAGTATTTTTCCATATTTGTGAGCCAAGCCTTGACTCTAACTACTATCATGTTACCATCAAACTTGGTTTGAATAAACTTTTTCTTGTCTCTAGCTAATTCATTTTTCATACAAGCTATCATGTCTACTTGGTTTTTTAGGATTTTGGTTAGGTTCTCCTTGACCATTATGAGCACTATGCTCTTGATCATTATCATTTTTTACATTTTCTTGGTTGGGTTCTTATTCACTCTCAAGACCACCTAGCCCTCTAAGTTCTTTCTCTGAGACTCCAAGTCTTTCCTTGGCTTCATTCATAATGGTTAAGATTTGGTCTAGTTTATCCATTGGATTGTTAGACAGTTGACCTAAGCCATCTTGACTTCCATCAGTGTTTACCCTTGTTTGTACCATTTTAACTCCCAGTGGGCCATTATAATTTAAACTAGTTTCCTTATTTAATACAAATTGAGGAGATTTAGGGATTTGTTTCCAATTGTAGACATTTACTTAAATTAAATACAAAGAAATATAAATGCATTAAATTCAAGATTCTACACAAAAATAAGATCTTTATTTATAATAATGGATTTTACATCCTTATTTAAATATGTTTTTCATGACATTAAAAATCACTATTTGAGAGAGGTATTTATTTTGGTTCTTCGTCTCCTTTTGAATCCAACAAGATAAACTTAGAGGAAGGAGGTATGCATAGGTAGTCCTCAATTTCCTCTTTACTTAGATTTGGTGCATTGTGACCACATCCCATAGGGATGTCTCAAACCACTAATGATTTCTTAGGCTTAACTAGAATGGTTTGAATATTCAACTTGTTTTTTTTTTTTCTAGCTTGATATGTTTAAGAGAATTGACAAGGGTATTGGAGTTAGAGATTCATGCTTTATATACCTCATGAATTTCTCTTTTTTTTTTGTGTTTTCTTTTATTTCTTTATGTTTCCTTTCTTTTTCTATACCCATGACCCACCCATTTTTGCATTCAAGACACAATAATTTATCTTACTAGAAACTTTGTGTGGTAGTATCATAGGCCTTAGTGTTTGAATCGTTCTTTGATACCACATGTAACAAACCCATACTAGTTACATCCTTTGAAAATCACTATATATATATATTTTTAAAAATAAATTATTTAATTAACTCCTGTGCACCATTTTTTTTTTAAAAGTTAATAAAACAATTCATTCTAATCGGATCAGGTAAACATAATCATTGAATAACAATATCATCAATCAACTTGCCTCACCATATTACATAAGATGATAATCACTCTTCCACAATAAAAGTACTGTTTATATTTTTATCCATTTATTTTCATAATGCATGAATATAATTACAATTCTCATTATAATTGAACAATGATTACTCATTAATATTAAAATATCAAAAGGAATCATGAATAATATCTCTGATAATCCAAGTTTTCAATATTAACTGCAAGAGGGAGAACATCACATGAGTTCTTTTTCCTCCAACCATAGATTGATTGTCCCTTGCACATCTTCCTACTAGAAGTGACCCTACCCTTCATGAGAGTAGTAGATCTAGATGATTCCATGGTCATCAAGGAATCCAATAACTAGTGTTATGTATTAACACAAATAATCTACCATACAAATTCTAGGTACCTTCTAGCTATGCATGATACATCTAATTAATTTGCATCTTTATACATGGTGAACGAATAATGAAAGAAGTGATTTTTTATTACTTTGGCCAAACATTTTAATATAAAATTCACATGAACATAATTTTTTATATTCACACACACATCTTTCCCAAACTAGATATCGAAAGTGATTCCAAAATAATAATTTTCAAACACATTCAACACATAAGAAATGTTGTGCCTGTTAATGTTATGGCAGCTTCGGGTTCATCCTTCCAGCCACAAGTGAAGACATAAATCAATATAGTCTATCGGCTATTTATTTATATGTGTTATTTAATATGTTTGGGCGCTTCTCTTGGCAACAATATAATTCCTAAAAGGGCCGACCTTCCTTGTAATTCACATCTTCTATTTTGAAATTATATCTTTTATTATGGCCGACCTTATTCTTGAAGAGGTGTGACCTATGAATAAATACAAGTTCTTTTCCATTCATTGATCATCAAGTTTTCCATTCAAGTGCGAATATATTCAAGAGCAAAATTGTGAATTTCTTTAAGGGAAAATTTAGTAATTCAAGGAAGTGCAGATCATCATTTGTTATTGTATCTGGTGTAGGTGCTGAATATTGGCCTTGTGATTGGCCCCATTGTAAAGATATTTGTTGCCATTATTTATATATAAGAGAGATCTTTGTTGCTGGGTTTTTCTCCCTCAAGAGGAGGGTTTTCCTAGGGTATCTGTTGTGTTATTGTGTATGATTTTAATTAATTTTCTGTGCATTAAATATGATCATAAAATTAACATGGTATCAGAGTAGGTTTGTGTGAAGATCTAATCAGATTTGTGAAATTCATGAAAGAATTCAAGTGATCAAATTTGTTATACAGCCTGGGCAGATCAAGTATTTGAAAATTTTCCAGCAATTGGGGTCGAAGGTTGTATTGCTGTGGAGCCTCCTGAAGATCCACAATATTTACAGGTGCCTTCTCTAAGCCTTAGTTTTCATGCTCGTGATTCTCCAAAGGGCATTATTGCCTTTACCCATGTCTAAATTAAAGGTGTGCATTTCATTTTGCACTCAACATTAGAGTATGTTGATTCTAGCGATCCACTATCACAGATCGGGCTCATATTATTTAGCTTTTGTTAATTCAGTTCCACAGCGAGTTTCGGGCATGTGGCTCTTCTTTGCGGACATATGTAGCAGATTGAGTATAAGAGCACAATCTTTGAAGTTCCCACTAATCCTTAGAAATCATATCGTAGATATTGTTGAAGCAGAACATAACCTTTGTGTGTCATCAGGAGTTATTTATGAGACTCAAGATATCATCTTCAAGTCTTTCAAATGAGCGTCGAATGTGGCAATCCATGCTGTTCATTGAAGCCGTAATTTTATTTATTGTTGAAAATATTGAAAATTTCTGATGTCATCTTCTAAATGTGTGTAGGAACCACAAATTTATCAGGCGCAATTACTCCAGTCGCCACCATTGTTGATGCTGCGATCTATCACTAAGGTCGATAGTATACAGGGCACAAGGCTGGGTCTGCCTTGGATAAGGTTGCTTCAGATGTGTGGAAGTCATCTCAAGCTGAATCCAGAGAAGTTCGATCTACCTATACTAAAGCATTGTGGAAATAATCTCTATTTCAACAGAGAAGCCTAAAGTGGTGCTTGTTGGAGGAAGGTTTGAGCAAAAATGCTATCAAGGAAACTATGCAGTCTATGCTCACGAAGTTTTTTGAGCTACAGTTTATGCCAAGGAATTAAATTTTTTTGGATCACCCCCCGTTCATGGAGCTCTTGCCCAAGAAGTGGTGCATCCCATAGACAATGTGTCTCTAGAAGAGGGTGTTATGTGTGAGTCTCTCAGTGAGGATATGCATGCTTGTCGTCATGCTAGCATTCAAACTGATGAAAAGGATTGTGATGGTTCACCTTGGATTCTCTCAAGATGAAGTGATAAAATCCTTCAAGGTAAGTGTTGATGGAGGATATAAAGTCAAGAGGTTGCATTGAGAGCAACAGCGATCGATGCCACTGAAAAGGGCAGAGAGAGCAGTTAATGTGATCGTTGTTTGAGGGTATCGATCTCTCATTTTCTACGTACGGAATTCTAATAAGTATTCTTTTGGTTATACTTCTAAAATCTAGAATCTACGGTAAAACTTTAGTTTTTCATTGATTATTTGGATCATGTGTGTTTAATAAAGAGATACTATGATTTCTCTTGAATTGTGTTCTCTATCATAAGATCCTTTGAAGATTCAATCTCCTCATGCTAGTTGTGAAGATTTCTGAGTGTGACTCAGAAATGAAAGAGAATTGCATATCCGATGATGATTAGTTAGTCACATCGATATCATTCTCTAATGCATGAACTATGGTAGAGCCTTGACTCCTGGAGAGAGTTGGTTCTACATGCTAACTGCATAATGCATTCAAGAAACTTGCAATTGTTCAGATTGTTTTTTTTTGTGGTTAGCACTCTTGAGAGGAGTAAAAGTTTGAAGAAAAGAGTTATTCAATAAAGATAAGTTTTGTTATTCCTCATTATGATTCTCTGATATATTTCTTCTATAGGTTGTTTTAAATGTTTACTATTATTCATGAATTTTTTATGTATTCATGCTATAACCTGAGATAGTAAACTTTGTATGATTCTAGCCTTGATATTTCTTTGGATAGTTATAAACAGTTAGTAACCTCTCTCTAAAATGCTTCCAGGACAAATCTAAGAGTAGGAGGTGTTGAGAGATTGCCTAGTGATGAAAAAAAAACTTGAGGCATCTCATGAGAAAGTCATGCCGACCAAAGAAATGATCAAGAATGAAGTCACATCTTGTAGCCATGGGATTGAGTTGGTGGTTAAAGGGAGTTCACTTCCAGAATTCTTCTTTGCAATCTCTGAAGTAGGGATCAAGAGGGAGTTTTGTAACTCATTGAGAAGAAGTGAAGATTACTATATTGCAAGGCTAGGTGCT
Source organism: Sequoia sempervirens (assembly GCA_007258455.2). NCBI lineage: Eukaryota > Viridiplantae > Streptophyta > Pinopsida > Cupressales > Cupressaceae > Sequoia > Sequoia sempervirens. Next base: position 47,346 of record VDFB02108578.1, read on the forward strand.
AAATCCTTAGAGGATCCCTTCAACTGCTGATATCAGAATTGCTCAAAGACTGTCATCTAGATTTGATATTGGTAGCTTCACAAACCTATCCAAAATAGAGTGATTTGCTATGAGGTCGAGGAGGTCTACCTTGAAATCTCTACAGCTATCTAAGGCAAACATTATAGGCAATCTTGGATGATGAGGTTAAAAGGTTGATGCAAGTACTTAAAGATTCAGAGAGAGCCTATTGAACCTAAAGAAGATGGTTGTGTTGCTGACTGGAAGAGCACCTCTGGATGAGGTTTGCGATTTCTTCCTGGTGTAGCAGGAAGCAGTCTTCAGTGGAATTGAGTACAACAAAAGTAGAGTATATTGTAGCTTGTATGGCAACTCGGGAAGTAGTGTGGCTTCATAAGCTCCTTGCAGGATTTTTTGGACAATCAATGGAGCCTACTATCATTCATTGTGATAATCAGAGTTGTGTGAAGCTATCTATCAATCTTGTGTTCCATGACAGAACTCAGCACGTTGAGATCAAGTACCACTACATCAGAGACATGGTACTATGGAAGGCTGTATAGTTGAGGTACATCAACAGTGATGAGCAGATGGCAGATATTCTCACCAAGCCTCTTTCTAGGATAAAGTTTGTGTACTTTCAAGGTAAGCTTGGTATGGTGGAGAATCCAGCCTTGACTGAGAAAGAGTCTCAATATCAGTGAGCCTTGTTTAATGAGTTCTTCTCTATGAGAGAAGTTCGAGGTGAAATCCCTTGTTAATGCATTTTCCTCTGAGACGGAGGAATTTGAGGTGCAAGCCCTTGTTAATGCATTTTCCTCTTAGACAAAGGAATTTGAGGTGCAAGCCCTTGTTAATGCATTTTCCTCTGAGACGGAGGAATTTAAGGTGCAAGCCCTTGTTAATGCATTTTCCTTTGAGACAGAGGAATTTGAGGTGCAAGCCCTTATTAATGCATTTTCCTCTGAGACGGAATAATTTGAGGTGAAAGCCCTTGTTTCCACCCTTTGAGCTGAGTCATGGTGGATGTCATGTGTGTGACTCCATGACATATCTTGTACTTGTGTTTCACCCTCTAAGAGAGTCATGGTGAAAGTCACGTTGAGGTGACAACATCATGCAAGTGATGAACACTTGTACATACCATAGTATGGTTGTAGCCATTATGGTTGATATCATGTTGAGATGATATCTAATATCACGTTGAGGTGATATTCTTCTTTTCACATCTAGTTGTAGCCAATGTGATGCATCATGTTGAGGTGATTAGTCTTGAGCAGGTGGAAGTTCTCTCCCTAGCTAAGAGGCAGTGTTAATGTTATGGCAGCTTCAGGTTCATCCTTCTAGCCACAAGTGAAGACATAAATCAATATAGCCTATCGGCTATTTATTTATATGTGTTATTTAATATGTTTGGGCACTTCTCTTGGCAACAATATAATTCCTAAAAGGGCCAACCTTCCTTGAATTCACATCTTCTATTTTGAAAATATATCTTTTATTATGGCTGACCTTATTCTTGAAGAGGTACAACCTATGTATAAATACAAGTTCTTTTCCATTCATTGATCATCAAGTTTTCCATTCAAGTGCAAATATATTCAAGAGAAGAATTGTGAATTTCTTCAAGGGAAGATTTAGTAATTCAAGGAAGTGCAGATCATCATCTGTTATTGTATCTAGTGTAGGTACTGAATATTGGCCTTGCGATTGGCCCCATTGTAAAGAGATTTTTTTCCATTATTTATATATAAGAGAGATCTTTGTTGTTGGGTTTTTCTCCCTCAAGAGGAGGGTTTTCCCAGGGTATCTGTTGTGTTATTGTGTCTGATTTTAATTAATTTTCTGTGTATTAAATCTGATCATAAAATTTACAGTGCCTTCGCACTCATGCCTCATTTTTTCTTTGACAAAATGAGGACCCCCTTTGTGTTTTGTGTTTTGTCATCTATTTTCCCTCTCTTTCTTTTCTCTTTTCCTTTTTTTTATTTTCCTTGTTTCCTTCCCTTTAAGTACCTTGTTAGATTTAGGTGATTAGGCATTCTCATATTGGAATGCCAATAACATCAGGCCTGACGCCCAACCCTAACATCAACACTTGGTGTTGTGTTGTTTCTAATCCTTTTGAACCTTAGGTGTTGGGATTTTTGTGTTGAATTTTTGATACTTGGGGCCCGATGGCAGTGATGTATTATTGCATCAAGCCTCGTGCATGTCACATCATTTCATTCAAATTTATTGCACTGACACATTTTTTAATGCCAAATTCAATGAGTTATTAATAGGGAAGACTAAGGATTTTATTAATTTAATTTGGATCTTTTATTTCATTTATGACGTAGAGCGGGGTGGATAACTTCAAAACAACCTAAATTGAAAAAAAATTGCAATCCTAAAACATAACTTGGTGGATTTTTCCTCACAAGCCTTCAATCTTTAAAGCCTAAAACATGGGGGCAGCAAATTGATTTTTTTAGCCATAAATTTCAATGTAGACATGATCTCCAAAATGTAAAGATAGTTGTAGATACCCATTTGGGATTTATAAAACATATCTCAAAATTAGGGTAGATTACTTTGTACAAAATCCTTCAAAAATGGATTGTCCTACTAATTAAGCCTAAAACATGAAAAATTATACCTACGACATCATCAAAACATGTGCAAACCTCAATATGGAACCCTACAACTCTGTAGCATGGTAATATACAAAATTTAAGACTCCCACACAAAAAAATAGAATTCTCCACTATGGAAACCATGAGAAATCATATTTTGAAAGTCACTAGTTACCTTACCTAGGGTTTATGACAATTTTGAATTATTTTTGCCAAAATTTGACGCAGGAGCATCCAGTGGTGTGAGGGCAATCTTGCATCACCCAAAAATAGTTAAATTTCAAGTTTCTCAGTTTTCAGATGTTTTTACATTTTTGGATACCCTTTTCGTCATAATGAAATTCCCAATTCATGGTTTTTATTTTCTATTCTTGGGTTGAAAGATATTACAATTTTAGTTTCCCAGATTTGCACCTGAAAAATATTTTGAGTTAGATTTGAGGCACTTAGAGTTCCTGGATCAGCCCCAAAACTTGCCAAAATTAGTATAGCAGATTTTAAGTGCATTATTGACTTTGATACCTTTCCAACGGTTCAAACGGTTCGCGAATCGGAGTCTCAGATCAAAAGTTATGGGCCTGAGAAGTTGGCGCACTTTCTAGAAGATACAATTGCAAATGTTCCTTTGAAATTTGAACTTCAAGTTGTAATTTTTCAGCACCAAACCGCCTAAACTCAAATTTTAATGTTGTTTTGGCTCCAAACTAAAGAAGAGCTCTGTTTATGGGTGGGTTTCTAATTTTTGGGTAACTTTTTGGGGACAAGCTCGCATATTGTGAAAGGGCGAATCTGTAGCTTTTTGTAACTTGCATGTGTTGTAGAACTTGGGGATTTGGCATCCTCTACATGTAAGAAGCTCCATTTTATAAATAATAAAATTATTCTCTTGTTTGTGGGTTATTTTCTAAGTCTTGGGCTGTGCCCTCATCAAGTGGTATCAGAGCAAGTTTTCATGAGCGTGTGGACAGATCGTTGATCGTGAGGTAGTTCGCACCAGGACCATGGTTGTCGGTCGAGGTCAAGAAAGATGCCTCAAAGAGTGATGCCTAGTAGGCGTGGTGGTGCTAGAGGTGGTTGAGGCAGCAGAAATGCTAGTGGAAGAGATGCACTAGCAGCCCTCCAAAGACAGATTGATGTGTTACAAGAGCAGTTGAGAAGAGCGTTAAACCTGAGGGAGGAAAGTGAGGATGAAGGAGAGGAAGAAGGTTCAAATGTAGAAGAGGAAGAAGAAGCAATTGATCAAGACCAAATGCGGCTAATAAGGACCATTTCGAAGAT